>MLQL01000037.1:0-281102 GCA_002072365.1 Penicillium flavigenum
TGTAACTTTGAAATTTACATAGAACTACTTACATTGTGTATTCGGTTTCTAACGTCTGTTTATTCCAATTTATTCCAGAAGAAATAGAAAAGAAAGAGAATAAGAATCATCCTCAAGACAGAACGTCATAAGAAATCTCAATTTCAGTTCCAATAAATTTGACATCTTTTTTCTCCTGTGATATTCTCTGATAGTCTCTGGCTTGAATCTTTTCCTGCCGGCGAACGCAACTGAAGCATTTCAAATTTTTGCGATCACCTGTGCCGTCTTTCTTCGATTCGGAATATCCAACGCCCACGCGCTCACTTCATTGATTCGCGGGTGGTTGGAATACTTCCCACTTGCTAGGAACCTGTTGTAATTGATTAAGATGGGTTATATGTTCAGGTGGTTAGGAGTCAGTACTTACTTCCATAATTTTACCCAAAAATTGTCCAGGCGCCATGTGAACTTGCTTGGATCCCCAATGAACACAACTCCACCCGTTGGCCAGTTCTCATGCAAACAACTCTGTAATAGCCAAAGAGCATCCGGTGGCTGCGGGTTACCCTGGTAGGGCTGCAATTTATCGGTTGACCAATTCAAACAGACGAGTGATCTGCTTTGCCCTTGAAAAACCTTTGCGCAAATGGTATTGACACTTTCTGGTGCATTGGCTTCTGTCATCCCAGCAACCCTTCGGAGTTGTTGCACTACTGCACTGCTCCATGTAAGCCCGGTTTCCTGCTCCCACAGTCTGACAAGCTGGTAACCCAGATATTCTTGATCCTGGGTATGAAATAAGCGGCAAAACGGAATAGTAGCAGAGGCGCTCGTGCCAAGAGTTCCGTCTTGTGTGCGACATGGGGTACCATTGTCATCCCACAAATCAATCCCGTCTTGAGTGCTAGGTCATCTTTTAGCAAGTTCTATTCAGCAAGGAAATAGTCAGTGAGCACAACATACAAAAATACGAATTTCCCCTTCGAAGAGAGAGCCTGGCCGGTGCCAGTCGAGTCGGGTGTCCAGAGGACAAATTTGAAGTGTTGCCCATTGGGGTCCTCCCAGAAAATCGCGAATTTGGAATTCCTCCAAATGGCTACCGGAGCTCCGTTCCAGCTTTGCTGATATTGGGCTTGGAATCGAGCTAGCCGACTTATTCCCCACTCCTGCTCAAGCAATTTGCAAGCATCGACCAATTGTGATGGCAGAAGAGCTATTGAAAGCTCGCTAGTTACCAATCCCACGGCCTCTTGATGGCTTATGGGTCCAGACGATTTGAACGAAAGGTCCTCCAGAAGCCGTTTAATGCTCGACGGAACGAGATCACAGTCGGTGGGAACATGCAGATCCTCCGAGACGGTAATAGGCTCGTTCATTTTTATAGGTTTTTGCGATAGTTTCTGGCGTTTCCGCGGCCTCCCTGTTGCCTGTCTTCTCGAACTTTCTTGTAAAGCCAAGGTAGCATCGGACCCCAGAATGGCACTCACGCTGGCATCGGCTAAGAAAGACGTGCCTTTCGTGAGATTGTTCGCCCAAAAGAACCAGTCATCTTTTTTCTCGCGATTTATGTGACTATGCAGTTCAGGAATGTTCAGATGCCACAGGGTCCAGGCTTGCTGTCTTCGACGGGAGGAGCCCGGCTCATCGACGGCAAATCCAACCATAAGAAATCGATCCTATTGTCGGCTGATTAGAACGGATCATTAGAACATTAGAACGAGGGTTTTGCAGAGATATCCGAACACTTCTTTGCGGATCTCATTTAATGAACATACCTTTATTGGCCGTGACGCCACTGCCAGATGAGAACGCTCTCGCGTGTTAAGAGTAGTCGAGCACCATCTTGGTCTTTTTCCATGGAGTTGAGCTTTCAGGCAATCGTAATGACTGTAGAAATTCCTATTGTTTAATGTTTTTTCCACAGTGTTCTTGATGTA
Source organism: Penicillium flavigenum (assembly GCA_002072365.1). Taxonomy (NCBI): domain Eukaryota; kingdom Fungi; phylum Ascomycota; class Eurotiomycetes; order Eurotiales; family Aspergillaceae; genus Penicillium; species Penicillium flavigenum. Next base: position 1,920 of record MLQL01000037.1, read on the forward strand.
AATACACCAGTCTTCGCGCGATTGTCCCTCGAAAGTATCCGCAGAGTCTAAAACAACGCTTATAGCAAGCAGTAATATCCACAGGGTCATATCGAGAATTTTGGCAAATGTTTCTGGGTTGGTCGAGAACCGTGCCAGGCCGGGGTGGAAGCATGGAATCTGGATGCAACAAAAATCCGTTCCACAATGAATCAAGTTCAACCGTCCAACTTTCTCACGGAATTTGCAAGACTGCGGATATCCAAAGGCGTGAGAAAATCCCGAGGCAACCACTGACGAAGGCTTGGCAGCGAGAGAAAGTATGATGATAGGTTTGACGAATAACGTGTATTCCTTCAAAAGATGTGATGCCGCTAGAATATCCGTCCCCTCGGCTTTTAGCCATGGACAGAGATCGACGAAGGGTATTGCACCGGCTGCTATGAGTCTGGAGATATCGTGCTGAGCAGGGTTCATTGGTCTGTCGGACTCCCAACACTCCCAACTCCAAAGTCTTGTCAAAAAGCCCTTGAGCAAATCAGGGGTGTCGCTGGGCTTGGAAAAGAACGCGTTTGCATTTCGGTAAGCCGGAGCAGTCTGTCTATCTCCAACAACTAAAAACAACACGAATTTTCCTTCGAAGGCTGATGGTCTTCCTTGCTCAATAATCGTCTGTCGGAGGGCGTCGGAAAAGGGATAGACTGTGTTCTTCCAAAGGCAAACCGAAAGAGGGTGTGTTTCTGCATAAACCTGGACCTTTTTGGCCCAGTCCTGAAGAGGCACCAAGTCACGCAATGGGTGGAATTCAGATATGCTGAGACGAGCAATAGTCCTTGTGCCAAGCTTCCGAAAAGATTCTTCATGTGCCTCGTTTGGAGTGAAAAGGTTAACTGGCCAAAGCCGCTGATTTAATAGCGAAGGTAAACCAAGCAAGACAATCAGGGCTTGTTCTCTCTGCTCAGCAATCTTTGGAAGATAGCTGCCCCGAAGCTCATATACCGCCGCTGAATCAAGAGAATGTGGATAAAGCTCACCCACGACCTGAAAGAATTTGGAGATGAATCCACGCTGCCATCTCAAAGATCTTCTCTGAAGCGCACCGCCCCTGACCGACACGTTTGACCAACATACCGAACATACACTCTCTGTGCCGGCTGCATGATACTGATGCAATCAAGCCATGACAAAGTGGTTCGCGTCTCGACTCCACTTTCGTGGAATCTCATTATGATCTCTCGTAGCTCGTGAACTTTCAGAACGAATGAACGGATGTAGAGAACATGAGTGCGGTCTCCATTTTGCTTGACTTTGGAGCTTATCCGAGGTGAACCGCTGACTGGTCGTAGCCGGAGCATCTTCGAAAGTGTCGCATCAGAGACTCCCAGTGGATTGTTCAGAATTTCTTCCCAAGGAACCCAGTCATCGTCGATGGGAAGGCAGTGTCCGATTGTTACCTTGTTTATTGCTCTTGTATCCACTCCATAACTCGCAAGGCGATTTATAATCGTTTTGGAGACTGCCGCTTGGAGATTGTGCTGACTTCTGATGTGTGTTAGTCGTAGTGAGTCTTCTGAGTATCTTCGGCGACGCAGCACGAATACAGGAGACGGCGTGCCAATGCAACTGTTAGATCGACCCCGGAAAGTCATCGCCGTAAAATGCTTGTTGAAAGGCAACAAATGGGATGTCGTAAGTCTCTTTAACCTCGGATTCTAGGGTTTAGAATTGCAGGCTTGTTTTGCTTCAGTCGGAGTTCGTGCGGAGAGGGAGGGAGGTGATTGACAGTGGCGGAGGTGGAGGAATGGAAAAGTGAAGATGAGATAAACGGGGACTGGGGTTCATGACGGACGCGATATAATATTGAAAGTGCATGGAGTAACATCTAGAATGAATCTTCAGGCAAGCAAGGACATGTGGGCATATGTTTGACCTAACTCCTAACCTAATGACGTGATATACAGCTGGCAGTCGGAGCGATATTGGATGCATTATATGTGAGCTACAGCTTCATATCTCAACGGCAAAATATGCTTCAATAACCTTTTTGAAAATGATAGAAAGTCGATCAGAAGTTGGGGTTTTGTTGATCTTCTAAAATATTGCTATATGTCTTGACCTCTAAAAATAGACATTAATTCGGGCCTATGGCGCAGCGGTACGTTATCACCACTTCGAAGGTGTCCAATTCAATTACTAATAATCAATCCAGGTAGCGCGTGAGATTCCAGACCTCAAGGTCATCCGTTCAAATCGGGTTGGGCTCAACATTTCTTTTTGCCAATTCTTCATTCCTTCCCCAATGCCTTTTTTTAGGGGATTGCTAGATTGATCCCCCTATCTGAAATTTCAGTAGTACCGCCTTCGTGTCAAAGTCTACTAAGAGTACTCCGTAGGTACCTACTACGATCTACATATAGAGCCCCAATAAAATCATGTCACTTTCGTCAGGACCATACCCAGCACCGATACCCAGCACCGAGATAGACACCGAGTCCCGATACGTAGATATAGACTAAAACGCGTGTATAGAGGCCTAGGGAGTAGGAATCAAGCAGAATATACGACTTTCTGTGGTGAAAAAACTTCTTTTTTCACTCTGTAAACTAGAAGTGGGCAGAATATTTGGCAGAATCTGGGGTCGCACTTAATTAGGAAAGCGGTACTGAAATTTCAGGCAGGTCAATCTAGCAATCCCCTTTTCCTAGTCTCAATAGGCTTATTTAGGTAACAACAGTCCAATGGACATCAATTCGGGCCTATGGCGCAGCGGTATGTTATCACCACTTCAAAGGTGTACAATTCAATTACTAATAATCAATCCAGGTAGCGCGTGAGATTCCAGACCTCAAGGTCATCCGTTCAAATCGGGTTGGGCTCAACATTTCTTTTTTGCCAATTCTTCGTTCTTTTTTGATTATGATTAGAGTCTTCAATTCGTTTTTGCAGCTAGTAAACCTTATATGGTTTATGGTTATACTCAGGGTCGAGGTTGAGAGGGCTCTATCATTTTTTAACACGTTTAACTAACGTTAAAGTATGTCGATATGCGTACTATATATATCGGAAGCCTTTGAAGAGGGGTTAGTTATATTATGCGTCTTATTTATTGAAAGTAGTAGTTATAAATACCACTAGAAATATAATATCTACTCATAGAAGAGTAGATAAATACACTATTTATTCTAACTTAAAATGTCGTTCCTATTCTTATTGGTAGTGTGATTCCACAACATGTATGCCAATACATGGTGGAAACACCTGTATATATATATCACTGCAACAAGTCAGTCCACGGGAACTGACTTTGTTATGACCTTTTGGTCCAATGGGTAAAAGTCAGAGCAGTGGCTGACGTATCTCAATAGTAAGACCATCGAAATCGGCTTTATATCCATTCTTTTCACAGCCCAACTTGTAGGTCATCAGTACACTACTACGGCTGGAAGAGAAGTGGCTATTTCTCTATGGCTGCTTCGCGGGGCTAGCAATGTTGTCATTGAAAAAAAGTTGGTCCATTAGTATGAAAAAATCCATCACTCGAAGCCAGTCATACAGATCCAGCGTTCGAAGATCGAAAAAGAAAAGAACCAGTCAATACACATGGAGATAGGCAAAGATCTACTCAAGGCATATGTCGTGAAAACAAAAGCAGACCCGGAAGCACAAAGAAAGAAAGAAAAAACTCCAGCGGCTTTTGCCTGCCATGTCCAGCCACCCAGCCCATGCTAACCCATAAATTTCGCCGACGCGCAAGAATCCCAAGAAGAAAAAGAAAAATAAAAATAAATCAACTACAGGATTTACGGGTACCAGGCGTAACTCTTGGTTGGCTGAGTACGCTCACCATCCTTGGTCTCACTAGTCCACTTGGACTTCCATTCAACCTCCTGTGCCGCAGCATCAACGAGAGCTTCCTTGCAGTCTGGCGGAAGCATCTCGAGGATCTCTGGAGTCATGAACTCGGGATGTTCGGGATTGGCGACGCTGACCAGGCCGTTGGGGCCAATATCGTGCACATCACCATCAGGGCCCGGGATGCCCATGTTTGAATATGGCGGGGATTCATAGACGATGTCCTGGATGACGTAGCGGTCGTGGAGGTGAGCGGGAACAGGTGAAAAGGTAGTGGCAAGGCTTTCAGTGGTGGTCTCGCCAGTGGTAGCCTCGTGGGATTCTTGGGTTTCGTGGGAGGTCTGGTTCTCATGGCCGGAAGGGGAGCCTCCGTTGGAGAGGTTCAATGAATTCATGTTCGTCGTCAACTCGGTCGGAACGGATGCTGGAGCTGGGGAAACGCGCTCCCATCGAGCGTGAGTTGGCTGCATGATCTTCGGGTGCTGCATAATATTGGTGTGGACATCGTACACACCACCCAGATTCGAACGGCGCATCTCGGCGAGCTTTGAGTTAAAGTTGCTATACTATGCATTAGTCGACAGGTCCCAACGGAGTTCTCGCTTTCAAATATAGACCCACCTTGCAGCCCGGGCATGCTCGAGCATCCAGTTGTCATCAGTAACCGGCACACGGCGTTTCTTGGTATCAACTGGCTTTCCACCAACAAGCGGGACCGCGGGTGCATTTGTGTGATAAACACTGCTTGCGCCATGCCAGGCGACGTACTGATTTCTGTTGTAAGTTTCTCCAGGTCCGGGCAATCTGTCTTCCGGAACGGCCAGCTCGCCTTCCACATCACCGCGCTCGCGAGCAGCAGCTTCGTCATAGTCGTCGGTGATCTTCTTACCACCAACAATGATCTTTGCGCCGAACTCGCGGAACACTGAGCGCGCCGTGACAACACCAATGGCCCGTCCCTTATAAGAGTGGGGGATGAGATCGCGTTCAATCAAATCACGCTTGGCGTCATCATCAATGATAATCTTGTACAGCATCTTGTGCTTCTGGAAGAACAAGTACGAGTCACGGAAGCCAATGCAGCGGGCCGGTTCAGTCGACAACATGTAGAGGCGGTCTCCGCGACCAAGGATCTTGAAGGTACGGACTCGATACTCACGCCCGCCTTGTAGGTGGCCATTCTCGTCGACTTTAGTAGCACCGATTGGGTCGGGCGGAATCGACACTTCGTCGTTGATTACATCCATCATGTTTCCTTCCTTGTCAACAGGCACCTGGGTGAGATGGGAAGGGCCGCGGTTGCGTGCCCAGCGTCCACCGCTAGCAGCAGGACGACCACGGCGTCTTTTAACTGGAGTAGTGACTCGAAGTGGTTGCTCGCCGTCGGCTGGATTCCATTCAGGCCGAGGATACTTGGGTGGGCGACCAATGCGACGCTTGCCGCGAGGCGGGAGTGATGGGCGGCCAGGTCCGTAGGAAGGTGTGTTGTCTGTGTCGGCAAGAATTGAGTCTTCTGCGGGGGTCGCAGCAGTCAATTCTTCCTCTGGCTTGGGGGTGGCGGGTGTTTCGGTAGCCTCAACCTCTGCGCCTTCGGCTTCAGGTTCAGGTTCAAGTTCACGTTTAGATTCAGGTTCAGCCTCGAGTTCGACGTCCGGATCTTTTTCGGGGGAGTCTTCTTGTTCGGCTATGGGCGAGGAGGGGTGAGAAGAAGGGACGTCGACCATCTCCTCATCAGACCCATCTGGAATTGAAGGTACATTTTCTAAAGCTGGTTAGTCGCAAACGCGTCTAAAGGGAGGGTGAAATTCAATGCATAGTAGGGGAAGGAGCGGATGTTGGCGACACGGGCCAATATGGGTTAGGATCCAACTCACTTATCGACTTTGCAGCCGCCTGAGCGGCCGCTCTTAGCTTTCGTGGCATTTTGTCGATAGTTGGTCGATATGCTGGGGAAGCGCAAATGGGGAGGAATAGCTGTTTTGCGAAGGGCCGAAGTTTTTCCGGGCGTCCTACAATCTGCAAACGCGGCAAACACTAAACAGTGCAAACAAGGCAAACTGCGTATCGTCCTCATGACGTCATATGCTCTTTCTTACAACGGAGCATTTCGGGCTGGCCGTTGATCGGCAAACATTCTGCTTCTGGCTGTTTTTCCATCCTTGTTCTTTTTCAATTCTAGACTCTCAACCGCCATTGCCGTCTCAAATTGCCCGTGGTAAATTGATATCATAGGTTCCCCGCATGGGACAGCATCTCGGGCTTTGTGTTACCCCCTCGTTGGCCTGTATGGGAGTGTGGGGATTCAATATTCAAGATAAGTTCATCTATGGATCTACATGTTGACAGAACCCGCAAAATGCTCACCGGTCGTTTATCGCACCGTTCCCTCCCGAATAGCATTGCCATTATCGGGTGTCAATTGCATCCATCCAACAAAGAGACGACTGCATCGAAACGCATAGGTTAATTGCTTGTGTAACCACTGACCTCATTTTCTGCCTCTATTTGCAATCAATCTCCAAAATCACATGCGAGAGATAGCTCCTGACTCAAACCCCTAGGAGGCTTGAGCAAATCATGTCCCGGGTCAGTAGCAAAGCCGCTTAGGAACATGTTTCAATCACAGTAGCGAGTCACCGCTTCGACCAGGTTGCTTACGGACAATATTTGAATTGGCTTTACTAGCACTAAGTTCGAATAGCATATTAAAAGCCATATCTTTTTTGTTTCTCGGCCTAGCAACCGAGGAAACGTGAATGGTTAATATAAGAACGCCCCCGGAAATATATTTGTTCAGATCAAGTATGATTTCTGCAGACAGCTGGAAGCTTGAGGAAAATCAGGCCGAGTGGCTTTCAAGGGTGCTTACTCTGTTGCACGGAGTACAAGCCGCGGATCATGTCCCAGTGCAGATGACCTACAAATTCAATCGAAACTCGGACTCGGTCTTGTGCATAACGGAAAATGCACATTGAAATCATGCAGGTCTCGGCTGTACATCGATTTAGGTTGTATACCACAAAGGTTGTCGAGATGTCCAGTATGAACTGCACGGACTCATGGTAAATGCAAATGAATACGCACTTTTTATCATGGAAGTCCAGGGTACGATGAAATCAGATACCATCCTTGAACCGACGTCCTGGATCTTTATTTCCATAGCATATTATTCGTCATACTACATAAACCCAAGGGAGGTTGCGGAAGGTAAGCGTCGATCACCTCTTGATTCCCCCACCCTTCGTGGCCATGGATACTATAACCTGAGGGGCCAAAACGGAGATCGGCAAAGCTCTCTAGTGTTTCTTTTTCCTTCTACAATTTACTGCACAGTCACAGAAAGCTCACTTCTGTGATACGTACATCATTCATGCACGACCCGGGTCTTAAATCCGCCGAACCACATGTTAGTGCAGAGGCTGGGACCTCACGGCGCGCGCCGATGACGCATGTGGAGGCCTGGGAGCATCCCACTGCGACCACAGCATATCTCACAATTTCACCTGGTATGCAGATGCAAGGGGAGCTGAGGGCTCGTCCCGGGCGATATTGAAAGCTGAAAGTCGTCACGATCTCGCGATGTGTGAATGAGGACTTGATCTATGGGTTTCACAGTCGACTGTATTTCATTTATTGAAAAGCATAGGGGTTTTTGTATTAATTAGCTGCGTACAGGTAAACTAAAAATATATACGTGCTATGTCGAGTCATATATACTACTACCTGGTATAACACGGAAACTATCCGAATATAAGATGCGGATTACATCGTATACATACTCCGATGTTGTCATCAGATGCAAGAATAAGATACCCCGCTGTGAGAGTGGAGATAGAGATTTGGGGCGCGATAAGAGAGGGAAAAGGACAAGTATGTACATGTATCAAAGGGAAAAAGGCGCATGCTGAGAGGCGAATTCCTTAATCCTCTCAGCCTCTTTTGGTAAGGTACACGGGTATAGCCACATGTTCTTGGCCTATTGTCATTCGGATTATTTGACCGTGACCTGAAAATGCAATAATATTGTTTCCTTCATATTCTGGAAAGATCAGAAGGAAATGAGGAAGAGAAAATAGATCCTTTCCGGACAGTTATCTCAATATCTACTTAGGTACCTATGTACATAGGCGCGATGAACAATGTCACTCATATTCTCCACATGACGTTGAGTCATTTAATTTCTTTTTATATTTCTAGTTTTTGATCTCTGAATTTTAATAATTTCTCATTTCTCATTTCTCATTCCCCTCTTCAGGAACAGTACGGATTAGGAAATAAGGTGTAGATGACTCGGGATTAGAGAACCTTGAAATACAAGAATGCGTCAGTGTCCTTTTTCTTAGTTCCGGCCCTTTTGAGAACCTTTATCTTATAGTCAGCTTCAGCTTCATTCAGCTGAGTCAATTATATTATATCTTATATCTTACATCTTATATCTGAGCTTATGTCCCTTCCAAGGTTAATAATACGGAAACATGGACTCTCAATGAAAAGCCTTTTTTCATTATCTTTCAGTGGGGTTCTATATTACCGAAGAGAATCCCACTTCTAAATCCAAAAACCATCGAATCGCCAACCTTTTTTTTTTTTCTGTTTCCAACCAAACAGAAATAAAAGAATAAAACCGAATTCATTTTCTCGTTGGGGAAAATCCGAACGGGTTCAAATCCATCCCGCAAACTCCCTTAGCTCATCAAAAAATCCTCATTTCTTTTTTCCAACTCCCCAATTTCACTCCCCCCCACTTCTCGCTCCTCCTCGACTTTCTTGAATGGAAACACAATGGCTGCGCAGAGTGGACCCGTGTTGCACGGCGACGACATGAAGACAATGAAGTGAGTCAACTTCTTATATCTTTTCTTTGGCTTAGGTATTCCTTTCGAAAGGCGGGGTTGAAGAGGGAAAAAAAAAGAGGGTCCACGATCCCCTCACACCGCATTGCATTACAGTCTGTTCTTGTTAGGGTTGACCTGCATGAAACATTGCGGTTCGAGGATGATGGCTTTCGCTCAAATCCTCGGTTTCTCGCCTTTCGTCTCGGACCTTGTCGGAATTTGCCTACAACTTTTGAATTGAAGGTTTTATCGGAGTCATTTCGTTGGCTAACCTTTAGTCTCAATAGCTCTGGACTGGAAGACGATACTCAAGATCAGATCAGGTCGAATGGTTCTACCCCCACGCCGACTGGAATCGCAACGCCTGAACCTGATCCGGTCGACAAGCGTCTGCCTTCCATTATGCACAACTACTTCCAGGTTGGTTCTTTCTCCGGTGATAAAGCGAGTTTGCCACGGTTATGGTCATGTCTGTCGAAACCCTCTGAGGACCTTCAATCAAATGCGCATACCCAACACTCCTCCGATTCCTCCGAGTCTTTTGTCATGATGGAGCAGGAAGATGGGTCTGAGAAGATGGAAGAACATCCCAGTCTGCATACCCCTCCACATTCCTTGTTACAGCACGAGTCGGATGAGATGGAACTCGGGACGAGTCCAGGAGTGTCCTCTATCTTTACAACGTTGAAGAATTACCTCATTTCACCCACACAAACTCCTCCCGAAGACCCTCCTTCTCGCCGTCAAACCTCCCTCCCAGTATCCAGCATCTCCGACGACCCTGTTCTTGCCACACATTTTTCCATTCCATCCCTCCCTTGTACATCAGATGCTTTTTCCCTGATTGAAGCTCCCCTCCTCGACCATGAGAAACCGCATGTCTCAATATCTTCTGAGAACCTAGCCAAGCTAACTGAAAACGTGCCCGATGGGTTGCGTCTTAAGAATACCCCGCCTCTTACTCCCCGGGCCATGTCCAACGAGGTCCCAGCCGCCCAGGAAAAGAACGCCACTTCCGCACCGCAAGAGAGCGCGCAAGAGACCCCACAGTCTGAGCAAAAGCCGGAAGACATGGAAAGCTCCACGGACGAGATCACCATGAAACTCGATGAAGCATTCCCATCCCAGTCCCAGTCAGAGGCTGCGCCTGCGTCAGCAACATCAACATCCCCGGCCAACGGCGCGCCCACGGGCCCGATCAATGGTAAATTGTTTGTTAAGATCACCGATGGTCGAGGACTGCGGCCAAGTTTCGATCCGTATGTGGTGTGTGTATTTGAATGGAATGAGTATATTTCCAAGGGTGCTCGCGACGGTGAGGAGGAAAAGAAACGGCGCCAGCAGGAGTCAGATGCCGAAGAGGCTGCGGGTCGGCCCATGGCCATTCCGTTGAAGACCCGATCTAGCTCGCACAACAGTGCTGTCGAGGGCGATCACAAGGGGCGCACGCCCGTGACAGACCCGCACTGGGATCACGAGGCCACCTTGTATGTTACCCCAACCCAGCTCCTTCACTTGGGGTCACTCACTAACACGTTCCGTTAAGTGATGTTATGGGAGATCAGTCGGAACTTGATGTCACCGTCTATGACCGCAACAACCAAGAAGCGTTCTTAGGTCACGTACGTCTCCGCGTCAACCTCAAGGAAGATCACAGCCGACTAGAAGGCTGGTTCCCCTTGGTCGCGCGCGGTGCCGGCGATAACCAGGTGTCTGGAGAAATTCACCTCGATATGAAATTCGAAAAGACAGATCGAAAACAGGTCGGACCGAATGACTTCCTCGTCCTCAAACTCATCGGCAAAGGAACTTTTGGACAGGTCTATCAGGTCAAGAAGAAGGACACACAGCGTATCTATGCGATGAAGGTTCTCTCTAAGAAGGTCATCATTCAGAAGAAGGAGGTGGTACACACACTCGGAGAGCGCAATATTTTAGTACGCACCGCGATGACGGCCTCTCCGTTTATTGTTGGATTGAAGTTCTCCTTCCAAACTCCAACAGATCTCTACCTCGTGACGGATTACATGTCGGGCGGCGAACTGTTCTGGCACTTGCAGCGTGAGGGTCGGTTCCAGGAGGCGCGGGCGAAGTTCTATATTGCCGAGTTAATTCTGGCTCTGCAACATTTGCACGAACACGACATCGTATATCGGGATCTCAAACCAGAGAACATTTTGCTGGATGCCAACGGTCACATTGCGCTCTGCGATTTCGGTCTATCCAAGGCAAATCTGTCACAAAACGACACCACCAATACCTTCTGTGGTACCACCGAATATCTGGCCCCGGAGGTATTGCTCGATGAGCAAGGGTATACAAAGATGGTCGACTTCTGGTCCCTAGGTGTCTTGGTCTTTGAGATGTGCTGTGGCTGGAGTCCGTTCTACGCCGAGGACACTCAGCAGATGTATAAGAATATCGCATTCGGCAAAGTCCGATTCCCCCGTGATGCGCTTAGCACCGAGGGAAGAAACTTCGTCAAGGGTCTGCTGAACCGGAATCCCAAGCACCGACTGGGCGCCAATGGCGACGCCAAGGAGCTCATGGCACACCCATTCTTCCACGATATCAACTGGGACACGCTGTCTCGCAAGGAAGTTATTCCTCCGTTCAAGCCGCAGCTGCAGTCTGAAACTGACACATCGAACTTCGATCCCGAATTCACAAACGCCATGGAGCTGAACAACTCGCTCAATCTCCGTGCCGCAAACGTCGCCAACGGCCTCATGCCAGCCTCCACACCCTTATCACCCGGAATGCAAGCCAATTTCAAGGGCTTCACCTTTGTGAATGAGAGCTCTATTGACCACCACCTTATGGATGACAGTGATCATATGGAAGATGACCCTATGCACGACGATCACTGGCAACGAGGCCACCGGTCGGGTAACTCAGTCGACCAGCGCATGACAGGCGTCCAGAAGACGCACGATGGCACGGAACCCGGGATTTTCAACGTTGACGATACCTTTGACATGTGATTACGTTTTCTTTTTTTTTTCTCCTACTGCATGATCATGGAGTCTTGATCTGGCATGCATTATGATTTCTTGTCTTGTCTTGTACATGCCTTCGGATTGCATCACTTCCATCCCGCAAATATGGGCTTCTGTTTCCATTCCCATCCACCGTCGCCTTGTTTCTGATTCCTGTTTCACTCATGCTGGTGTTTCTGGGATTTTGCCCCACTTCCTTTCGGTCTGTTCTTCTGTTTTGTCGAACGTCGGGTGAAGACAGTGATTATTCTGCTATCGTGGACTACTCCCGGGTACTAATCTTGAGCCTCGCCACTCATTATGGTTACAACCCCCGTGTTCGTTTCGTCAGCCAGTTCCCAGTCACATACCCCCACTCCCCGGGGTTTCAGTCAGTTTCTTCACGTTCCGTTTTAGAGGGAAACCCCGGGGATTCTTGCGTGTTTGGTGGAGTTGGGTTTGGGTGATTTTCATTGTGCACCTTTATTGTCAGCCATCATGTTACAGGGCAATTAGTCAAAGCGAGAGCTATCTTTGTCTTTGTCTTCTGTCCTGTCTCCGGCGCAATGTTGATAGCTTTATTCTCTGTCCTCTGGGATTGATGTCCTGAATTTTGATACCTACTCTTCTTCTTGGGTCCTTTCTCCGGTCTTCTCCTGCTTCTGTCGTTTGCCTCCCCTCTTTGCGGGATTTCCTGTTCCAACATGGTACGGTGGTAATTTGAGGGATCTTTCCTCACGGATTTTCTTTTTCTTTGCATATCCGGATCTGATTGAAGCTACCCAGGTTCGAGGATAACTGGGTGGCAGCAGAAGGTTCATTCCAGTTCCATTTTCATGGCGTTGAGACTAATATATCGGCAACTCATGGGGCTCGATTTGTGTCTGCATTTACATAGGGGGGTAGATATGCTGTTATAGTCGAATGTCGCGATTCTTCCGTATAATCCATCCATCGTTTCGGTGGGCCTCGGGAATTCTTTACTACTTCCATGATCTCCTGGCAATGCTGTTCCCTGTAAGCATGTGCATGTCATATATTGCCCAGTTCCGTTGGTCCGGTGCTTTGTACCTCGCTCATCTACATACATATATAGGTACATACAATATACATAGGCATATATCTACATAGGGACCGTAAGGTAATAATGACACTAAATTTAGATTCCTCTTATCCCGCCAACTGTTCTATATGTGCATGCAGCTTTACGAGTCTAGGTCATGCCAGGGACGTACTTTCCCATTTAAGAAAATGTTTCCTCGACAACTACGCCCCTTCTACTTCCGCCACTTCCCTGATTGATAAGATCTACAACGTAGAGCAGAGTGCAGGCTGGGAGTACGGTTTTTATTCCTTCGGATGCTGAGCATGGGATTGTCAATACTGGGCCTGCGAACTTGAGGTGGTTTTATGTTTTTCCTATGGGGAGTTTTGGGGATGTTGTTTATCGGTTTAGGGAAGATGAGGGGGAACCCAAGGGGAAGGGGATGGAGAAGGCGAAGTTGTGAGAGTGCAAGGTCGCTTTTGGTGGATGCTACATAGAAACAAGCACATATGGAGTACTCCGTACAGCACTAAGCAATGGTTTGTGGACTGTGACCTGTGATAGCCGCAGATCATGTGTGAACCCATTTTTATGAAGTTCAGATCCATAGATTAGATGGATTAGGACCGTACCTTGCGTCACTTAAATACCTCTTAGATGTGATTAAAATGGAATGTGCTCATCGTTCCATCCGAGGAGCCTACCAGGCAGCAATGGCCGGTAAAATCCCCCATATCTCCATATGTTGTAGAACGCTTCATTGATTGTGGTTCCCGGTTCAATTTAATGCAGGTACACGGACAAGTGGACCTTCCAAATTCTAGGAACAAATTCTAGGAACACCCCGAGAGTAGCATTCTCAAGCCCTACAAGGTACAGCATAGTCGGCAGCATAACGAGAGAAAATGGCGCGATTGGTCGCAGTACTGGAATTGGACCCTCAGGGCGTCCCCACCAGATCGGAGTTTCAGCTGTGAGACGCTTCCACATTCCGATCTGTTAGAGGAGACAGAGACATTATATTGTACGTATGATACAAACATCCATACCCAAGTTGGTTGGCCATACATATACATCGTAACATGTCAAGGCAGGGGAAATGGTGCGGAAGAACTACTGTACTACGCGTTGAGTCTTTTGCAAGGAGTGGTTCATTCGCCGATCTTGCTACAACTATTGATCTGGGAGATTGTTGCTTAGTCGACACGAGCATGTTTTTAGGTTTAATAATAGGTACACCTTCCAAGGTTAGATACGATATTATAGGTGGTGATATTCGGGATGGGCAAGGCTGATATTGTCAATAGTGGTACGTATGTCGATCCCTTTATGCCATGCAGTGACGTGCAGACCACTCTGGAGTACAATATACGAATAAATCCGAAGCCAAAAAGTTCCTGAGCCGCCCAATTGCCTATTTCACTGGCCTGCAGGATGATATGCGCTTGGGCCATTTGGATATAGAAAGGGGATAATCTGGGAGTACTATAAGATGAAACGCCTGTCTGTATTATCAATCTAAATCAAGCTAAAACATACCACGTCGAGAGATAATAATAATAACATATAAAGTATGTTGTACAATACGGAGTACGGAGTACGGATATAGCAAAAGCAAAGAGAAAAGGAAAAAAAAGGAAAAGGGGTACGACATGGACCCACCAGGTTAAACCCAAATAGGCGATAGCGTCACGTCCACGAACCTTTGGATGTTTTTGATATTCATCTTATTTACTGTACTCTGTGTATATTGTAGGGATATTAGAGGATTGTAGTTCTTATTTCATATCTACAAGTCGCTACAGAGTATATTGTAACATAAAATCTACAATTCTATTTATCCGGTCAGTATATAAAAATTGTATGTGGCCCCAACCCCTGAACCGCCCCATCCCGTGCTCCGCTTCTACTGGACACGCTGCACGGCTTGTAGTATGTCCACGGGGACCTTCAACTCATTCCTGATGTGGGGGAGATCGACTGACAATTGTCTTTCTTTTCTTTTTTCCTATTTTTCTTTTTCCTGATTTTCCATGTTAGTTGCTAGAGCGTTTCTGATCCTCTCATTTTCACATATCCATTTTACTCTAACTCTCCAGGGCTGTCTCTTCATCTCATTTCTTGAGATTGTTCAATACGTGCGTTGTGACTATAAAAAAAACGGCTGGAATCTGCCGATCTCTACATATTACGCCATTTCCCGAACTCCCCCTTACATTCCCGAACCCCTCCACCTCCCTATTGGGAATTGACATTGCTTTTTCCTGTATCGCGTCGTTTGCTCCGATGCCAGCGCAGATTCACAATGAGTGTTGTCGCCACTAGAACAGAGACCCCTGTGGTATCTTACAATTCTATTCCCGAGAACCATGTCGACTGTACCGTTCATTCACGAACGTCCTCGATATCATCCTACAGAACCAACTACACCACTTCAACCGCGCCGACCACATATTCCCCGTCCTCACCCTCTTCATCTTACCGTCAATGCGACTCTGTCAATTCTCTTCCCAAGTTAACTGAACCGATTCAACGCCGAATACCGCACGAGGTCTATGAAGTGATAATCAACCATTTAGAGGAGTTACACAAAGGGCAGCACCAGACAGGATGCACCACGTGTTTTCAACGCGACTTACACGCCTTATCCTTGACATGTCGGTCTTGGGAGAAGGCAGTTAGAGGTCCTCTGTGAGTTTGAGTCCTTCCCTTGATTAATTGAAGGTCATCAAGAAAACCAGGATTGTTTGCTGATTGAATATACCATACTAGATACCACAGTATACACATTGTTGGAAATGACTCCCCGGCCCAACTCAAGAAGTATCGTCTGAAGAGAGGGAGTCGCCTGAAGCTCCTGAGACGAACCCTCCGCGAACGGAAGTTGCTGGCCAACCTTGTATATGAGCTACGCGTGCCTCAGTTAGATCTGCTCTTTACCACGACAAAACAGGGCCCACAGTGGCAAGAGTACCGAGACTTGGTAGCATCCGTGGTCATGGTGTGCCCGAATTTGGAGCGCTTGCTGGGATTATCTATCCCGTACCATCATGAATTTGACCGTCTGACCCATGCTTTGTCGACCCGCAAAAAGCTCAAAGAGCACACATGGGTTTTGGGCGAGCCCGCAGAAGTATCAGAGCTGTCCCCGCGTGATGACTCCTGTCCTGGGAGTTTGGGTCCTTCCCAAATGTTCGAGTTTCTAGATTACCACAACTCGTGGACGAGTCTGGAGACAATGATGCTTTATGGCTTGAACGGAAATGGTGCGTTGGAGCCCAGCATCTCCCTGCGCATGTTCAACCTTCTTCCGTCGTTGCGAAACCTTTGCATTACCTCCTTCAACAAAGACTCCTTTGATGATAACACATTGATGTGCTTGCCACCATTGGAGTCATTAAGGCTGGAGAACCTGCCCGGGATTACAGATGTTGGCCTCTCGCAGTACACTTCACGACCTGAATCACTCTCCCTCAAGACACTCGTCCTGATCGAGCAAAACGTCGAGTCACTGCTAGTCATTTCGAAAATCCTCGCGTCACTACGAGGACTTGAACGGTTCAAGATAGTCCAAACAGAAAAGTGCCCAACTTTACCAGGTGATCATATGATCTTCCAGCCTATCCTTGCCTCATCAACTCTAAAATATCTCCACTGGGATGTGGCATGCCCAGACCCAGGCACAGCCCTCACCCAGCTCGATACCCTCCCCTTCCAGAAGCCCACAAAACCCTCCAATACCCCCAACTATCATCTTGCCCAAAGCATCATCTCCGCTGGTTTCCCTCAATTGGAAGCTCTCCGTGCACCCTCCGACGTGGAGCCCCCAGGTGCGCTCCAGGCTGTCTGCCGTCCTATATTAAAGGGCCAAGCCTTACTCCGACCAGACCGGTACAGCTTGCCTCGCAGCTCTCACGGTTCCGTGAATACTCGACCGCTCGCTCTACCGGCGGGGAACAATCTGACGTCAGCTCGAATTCGTGCCCAAACGTTCATCGACATGGCCGCTAAGGACACCGAGACCGGCATGCCGGTTCTGATCCAAGATTACTCCGACTCGTATGTGCCGGACAACGCGCAGAACTCCCAATTCGAAGACGAGCCCGACCAGGAAATGGACGACTACGGGATCTGGGCTGCCTGCGAGCGGTTCAAACACAAGGATAATGACCACAACGGCCCCAAAACGGTCTACGAGTTCCGCATGCCAACCTTGATGGGCCGTAGTGGTTTCCGGGATCCTGCAACGGGCGCATCAATTCCTCACTTCATTCTCCGTCCTGATATCCCTGGTCAGGAGTTAGACGGTGGCTTGATTGGGTGGAGGCAACTACTAGCCTCGAACCAGTCACTGTCATATGCTGCCGGAGTAGGCGTCAACTGCTTCAACAGCGGAACCCCTTCCATCCCACCTCCCGAGGAGCCCATGTCGCCTTCATCCAGCATTTCCAGGTTTGGATGGGGAAGCTTGAGTGGGCGATCTATGACGGGCACATCACCAACGACACCCACGACACCACTCACGCCTATAAGTAGTGCATTGGGCTCGGCCTTGCCTTGGGAGAAGGACACATGCACTGGAACCTGGAACCACAAAGCCGGCCGTGACTGGTGGTTCCACATGGAGCGTGACCGTCCGGGCAACTCAGAGCTCGTTGACGTTCAACAACTTTTCTAACTCAATCTTTCGAATTTTTTTCTCCTTCATTTCCTGTCTACATATACTCTACGCCATATACCCCACAGTTGTTTTCTTTCTTTTTCTTATCTGGTCTTCTTTTCCCATTTCGTTTCGATCATCCAGTTCGCGGGTTCTCACCTCATTGTACAGGGTTAATGATACACGCGCTGCTGTGTCAGATGGACGGAGATGGCGTTACATAATGACTTCATACCCTTTGAATCTTGGTCATCGAACTATCTTCCATTGTTAATATCATTATTGGCGCGTCGTTGGAAGGGTAATGTGCACTGTTCTTCTTCCTGTCTTATTTGAGTCTGCGAACTCCTTGTACTATATTTGTACAGAATTGGCCACATAATAATAATTGAACAGCATATAAAATGACTCGTCCTTTATATGTAAAAACAGGTAGCCCTATAGCCCTTTCGCCCTACGTTGTATAGTCACTTTGACACCTGGAAAATGTGGCGTCAAGGGGCTCCAGGGCGGTATGTGTCGGCAGGATAGAAGATGACTCATCCCGGGCTAAATCGGACCGATAAGCGAATGTCAACTGATAAGCATTGAATACAAAGAGCCCCTCGTTGCGAAAAAAATATCCCCCACATTCGCTTTCACAATAGTTATCCGCCGCAATGGACCCCGCGAAGCCTGTCGACCTGCCTGAGAGGCCCAAGGAGGCCACCGAGCCTACAGTTCCACCCAAGAAGTCCAAGAGTCAGGAAAAGAAAGAGGCCGCAGCGGCCAAGAAAGCGGCAGCCAAGCTAGCAGCAAAACAGGACCAGCCCAAATCAAAGGGAGAGCCAAAGGCACCCAAGGCCAAGGAGGCTCCTGCCCCCCGGGACACCGAGGCCATGTTCAAGGTCGGCTTCCTGCACGACGTGTACCAGGAAAAGCCCCTCTCCGAGACCGTACCCAAGATCCGCACGCGATTCCCGCCCGAGCCTAACGGATACCTTCACATCGGCCACAGCAAGGCCATCGCAATCAACTTTGGATTTGCGAAGTACCACGGTGGCGAGTGCATTCTGCGCTTCGACGACACCAACCCAGAAGGCGAGGAGGAGCGGTACTACAACGCCATCCGGGAGATTGTGACATGGCTTGGCTTCACACCTGTGCGTGAGACCAACGCCAGCGATAACTTCGACCGCCTCTACGAGCTCGCAGAGGACCTCATCCAGCGTGATGGCGCATATGTCTGCCATTGCACCAAAGCCGAGATCAAGGCCCAGCGTGGTGAGGTTGAGGGCGGCCAGCGCGGCGGAGAACGCTTCGCATGCAGCCACCGCGCACGACCCATCGAGGAGTCCATGGCCGAATTCCGCGCCATGCGCGACGGAAAATACAAGGCTGGTGAGGCAGCATTGCGCATGAAGCAGGATATCACAGACCCGAACCCGCAGATGTGGGATTTGTTCGCTTGGCGCATCATGGGCAGTGAGGACAAGCAGCACCACCTCACCGGCGGAAAGTGGAAGATTTACCCGACCTACGACTTCGCGCACTGTTTGTGTGATAGCATTGAGGAAATCTCGCACTCGCTCTGCACAACTGAGTTCGAGCTCTCCCGCGTCTCGTACGAGTGGCTCTGCGATAAGCTGGAGGTCTACCGCCCCAACCAGCGCGAGTACGGCCGTCTCAACATCACCGGCACAGTTCTGTCCAAACGCAAGATCATCCAGCTCGTCAAGGAAGGACATGTCCGCGACTGGGACGACCCACGTCTGTACACGCTCATCGCGCTGCGCCGTCGCGGTGTGCCCCCCGGCGCGATTCTCTCGTTCGTTAACGATCTCGGCGTAACAAAGAACACCACCAACGTCCAGGTCACCAAGTTCGAGCAGATCGTCCGCCAGTACCTTGAAACCACAGTCCCACGCTTGATGGTCGTCCTCGAGCCGCTGAAGGTCATCATCGACGACCTCCCGGAAGACCATCTCGAGCTCATCGACTGCCCCTTCTCCAAGGACCCAGCCTTCGGTACCCACAACATCCCCTTCACGAAGACAGTCTACATCGAGCGCTCCGACTTCCGCGCTGTCGACTCACCAGACTACTTCCGCCTCGCTCCAGGCAAAACAGTCGGCCTCCTCAAAGTTCCGTACCCCATCACGGCGACCTCCTTCGAAACAGACCCTGCCACCGGCGAGGTCACCTGCGTGCACGCCAAATACGAGAAACCCGCCGAAGGCGAAGCCCCCGTCAAACCCAAGTCCTTCATCCACTGGATCGGCGAGTCCCCCGCGCACAACAGCCCCGTCCGCGCTGAGGTCCGTGCTTTCAACTCGCTCTTCAAGTCAGAGGATCCGTCTGCCCACCCGGCTGGTTTCCTCGCTGATATCAACCCTGACTCCGAGGAGATCTTCAAGGATGCTATGGTTGAGACTGGCTTCCGGGATATCTCTCGCTCGGCGCCCTGGCCTAAGGAGGAGGGTGCTGGGGAGCCTGGCGAGAATAAGCACTCTATTCGCTTCCAGGGTATGCGTGTTGCGTACTTCGCTGTGGATCGCGAGTCTACTGATGAGAAGTTGGTGCTTAATCGCATTGTTACTCTTAAGGATACCCAAGGTAAGAATTAGGGCTTAGAACTGGGGGCTTTCTGACCAGAGTGCCTTTTTCCTATGTCTTTGACTCTGTGGTTTCTCCTTTTTCTTTTCCTTTCCTGTTCTCTTACTATATAAAACTCATGGTGGAAGGTGTGTTGGTGTGTGTGATGAGCCACGGTTGTTGGTATGGATTTATGACCATTGCATCTTTGCGTGTCTTTTTTTATCTTTTTTTTTTGTCCTTGGGATTCTCCAGGCTATTGTGGTATTCACTATGCATAGGTGATTATAGTGGCAGTTGTTGATATACGCTACACGCTACAATGCACAGCGATCAAACAAGACTTTTGAATCTGAATATCTATTATGTCTACGAGTAGAGCTTCGCCATATAGACAGTGTCACGGCGCGGCAAATGATTAAATGCCATTTACTTGAGATTATAAAGAAAATCGTAATAAGAAGGTCCACGCCATTCATGCATAACGAATTACCGGCTTCCATTCAAGCCGAGGGAGCATACATACAAGAGATGACTTGAGACATCAAAAAGAGGCAACAAAGCAGAGAAGGACGTGTGGATCGGGGCATAAAAAGCAAGACGATCTACTCTAGACATAGATGCCCATGTTGGTATCCTTCTTCTTAGCCTGGACCTCGGCGATAGCATCAACGTAGTTCTCGTGACCAATCTTGCTCTGACCCTTCCGGAGCGCAATCATACCAGCCTCAACACAAACAGCCTTGAGCTGAGCACCGCCGAACTCGTCCGTGCTGCGAGCCAACTCGGCCCAGTTGACGCTGTCCTCGACGGACATCTTGCGCGAGTGGATCTGCAAGATGTTGGCGCGAGCTTCCTCGTTCGGCAAGGGGAACTCGATCTTTCGGTCCAGACGACCGGAACGCAGGAGTGCAGGGTCCAGCACGTCGACACGGTTGGTTGCCGCTAGGACCTTGATGCGGTCATCCGAGGCAAAGCCGTCCAATTGATTCAGGAGTTCCAGCATGGTTCGCTGCACTTCGCGATCTCCGGATTTCTCTGAGTCGAAACGCTTGGTACCCACGGCATCCAACTCGTCGATGAAGATGATGGAGGGCGCCTTCTCCTTGGCCAGGGCAAAGCAGTCGCGCACAAGCTTGGCACCGTCTCCGATGAACATCTGCACCAGTTGGGGTCCGGCGAGCTTGAGGAATGTGGCGTTCGTCTCGGCGGCACAGGCACGGGCCAGAAGCGTCTTACCGGTTCCTGGGGGTCCGTACATCAAAGCACCTGCGGAAGGGAAATGAATAGGTTAGCTTTGGAGTACAGAAGAACGGAGAAAGTAACTCACCCTTAGGGGCCTTGATGCCGATTTTCTTAAAGCGCTCTGCCTCCTTCATAGGCCATACGATGGCTTCCACGATCTCTTCGATCTGCTTATCCAGACCACCAATATCTGTGTACTTCTCCGTAGGCTTCTCGTCGACCTCCATTGCCTTGACACGGTTGTCATACTCGGCCGGTAGTGTGTCCAGAATGAGATATGAGTCCTTGTTGACACCGATCAAGTCACCGGGCTTCAGTGTTTCGTGGTCGACAAGGCCAATGAGCGGAAGGAAGATGGTCTGGCGGGTGGAGGTCTTGATGACAGCGGATTTGCCTACGCGGGTGGCATCCAGGTCTATATTAGCCCCTTCTTCTGCTGCCTCTGCCTCCACATCAAGATCCAATAGCTCGACGACGTTTCCAACAAGGTATGGTAGTTGTCTAGGTAATCGCAGATGGAAATGTCAGTAGACCGTTGAGGGTAAAGCGTCTTGTCGCCGATCCGCAAGCCGGCCATCAAGCTCCGCGGGCTTGCAGAACAGCGAATACGGGGACGAGTGAATGCACACCTGTTGTTCTCGATCTTCTCTTGATTATCCTTCACTTTCTCCCTCATTGTGCTCTGCTCATGCGTCAAACGCTGGAACTCGCTTTTCATGATTCGCATCTCATTCTCCAGCATCCGCCGTCGCGTAACGATGTCTGCCGTGCTTGAGTTCAAGATATCCTCGTCCAGCATCTCTTCTTCTTCATCATTTTTGTCGGCGTCTTTCATATCGGCATCGCCGTCGCCTTCGGGCTTCTTGCCATCGCCATCGTTCTGGTCTTGCTTCTTGTCTCTCTGCTCCTGCTCAAGGTCGTCGAGGTCCTCAAGAGTCGACATGGCGGAATCGAGAAATTGGGGATTATGGGATCAAAAAAACAGAAGCTCAGATATGGAAAGACAGGAGGTCGATAGTTTGGAAAATGATGGGGGAAGATGAGAAAAGGTTGCTGGGAGGAAGAGCTGTCGGTGGCCGAGCTTCAACAACGTCAGCCATAGAGCATCACGTGATGTGATCTACGTTTATAATCAAGTGCGATTTGATTCTATCTACTTGAATCAATTTTGGTTTGTACAATGTGAATGTCTTCTGCCGATTTCTTTTGTGCCAGATATTGCACATGATCTAGATGAATGAGTAAGGATTCCGGGTATTAATTCTGACATTGCCCAGGTTGTCCAGCATTTCTTTCCGGCCGAACTTGAGCAGACGAAGTCGAGAAATGTAGTCATCGTTGTTGACTAGCACTTCGTCAGTAGAAAAACTTGAAAGGTGTGCTCTCAGATAGTACATACCGTAGCCACCGCACATTCGCCTCTTTCCAGTAAATTGGGAGCGGCCATGCAACATTCTCCAGTTATCGAAAACTAAGGCAAAACATGTAAGCTGAAGGGCTATCAAAATGGCACGAAAGACTTACTGAGTGCTGATCCTGGTTTTAGCTTCGTCCACATTTCTCTGGTCTGCAAGATCTCGTTATAATGGCGCGCAGCGCGGTACCATGAGGTCTGCTCTGATGCGGACCAATTGGTCTTTGGTGCACGATCATAGTTGTTCCAGCGGATCTGGTACATTTTATCCATGTCCGGGTGAATGGAGAATACAGGTGCCATTGCAGATGGTTGGATGCAGATGTCTTCGTTCCCGCTTGCATGCCACGGCTGTCTATGATTTACCAATTGGGCGTAATCTTCATGGCTCTCGCGGCGTAGTTGTTGTGCGGCTGCAAATCCATCAATTAGCAGATTCTCCCCCCCAGATCCTTCGGTATGGGATAGCAGATGGAAGAGTTGAAGTCTTGCAGGATCTGTGAAATAAGTGTTGTCTGTATGAGCACCCAGGAATTCGTTGGTGTATGCCGTGTCTTTAAAAGTCAAATCGGCTGTGAAGTCCCAAAAGCCACCTGAAGCTATGTTAGTTGAATGAGGCATTAGTGAATCTCGGGTCTAGGGTACATACCATAATGGGTGTTCCTGATAAATGCAATCCGCTCGATGAGATATTGAGTGGCCTCTGGGTTGATAGGAACGTCGTCAACAAAACAGAATCCTTGATCCCACTTCATATATGTTAGCGAGTTTGAAAGAAGCCAAGATAGAGGGAGCTTACAATATGACTCAACCAAATATGAAGAGATTCATCGTCGGACATAACATCGTCATATTTGACTCTGGGACTCTGATCTGGATCCATAACTGGGATGAACGGCCTTCTATGGCGTCAACCTCATTCTCTGACTTTGATCCCTTGGCTTCGAGTAACTTACCGCAGATCAAATGGCGGATATGGAACCGGATTGGTTTTTCTAATGTTAAATCCGTCCTGCGCGTGTGCATCAAGCCAAGCATACGAATAAAGCCCCAAGTGGTTATCAGACCCTGTGGCAGTGTTAGCGATGGTAAAAGGGTCAAAGTTATGCATGCCATCTCTCACACTTGATCTCGACCATACTCTCACTGTGCTCAATTGACTCTATCTTAACGTCCTGCGGAATCTGTAGGTGTAGTATCAGAGAAAATGTAGTCAGGGGGAGCTGTGAGATTTCCTACCGAAAAAGTGTCGCTTATCCTCTGCATCGTATCCGGATGAATACATTTGGGACACTGGCAGTTTTCTCTAGTCGTGGGCAGCAAGTTATCAATAAGGGGTCAAGCTTCTAGTTTTATGCCTTGGTCACCAACCTGAGGAAAAACCGACCACTATAAAACGCAAGTTAGCTGCTATTTAGCTTCTTTGGAGTTATAACAAACTTACAAGTTTAGCATGATTTCCCGGTCCTCTTTGGCTTTACCTGGGAAAGTAACTATATCTGACCTGGTCCTACCAAACTGAGGACCATTCCGGGCCATCTTGGTGTTCAGCAATCTCGAGGAACCAGGTGTGACATGTCGGTGGCCAGTCGTCTATGAACAACAGAACAAAGAGATCGAGTTAGTTTTTCATGATCAACTTCAGCGCGTATGATGCATTGAATCCATACCAAACCACCAGCGGGGAAACAGCGGGGTCTCAGGGCCTTGGGTCTAATCCGGGGAGGATATTAGCGTTGAATGTTGAATACAAGATGAATGGGAGATCTTACCCGGCGCGACTCCACAGCCCACTCAACCCGAGTGCTGTGCGCCAGGTGAAGCTCATGGCTGATAATGAGAACAAGGGGTTCTAGGGTCAAGGACAAGGAAATGTGTAGCAGTTCCTGGACAAATCCGGGGAAGTAATCTAATTTGTAAGGCGGGACAACCGAGGTTGCGGTCACGTGCGGGTAAATAAAGGAAGTATAGCATAAATAGTCTCATTTTCTACGAAACTGGCACGCGGTGATGAAAGAAAAAAGATTTGTATATATTTTGCAAAGCAAATTACATGCAATTGAACTGAGCTTTGGTATAAATCATCACAGCTTGCTCTTTGCTCCCGTCACCTTCAACAGGCAACGGCCATTGCTCAACACAACCCGACCCTTGTCATTCTTGGTAACGAAGCGGATCTCCTCATAGCCATCCTGGATGTTACCCATTTTCCAAATCTCAGTGGTAAGTTTATCGCCGGGACGGACGGGCGAGGCAAAGCGAGCCTGGAACTCCTTCATATTGGCGGGGTTGCTACCACCGAATTCGCGCAGAATCCCGTGCGCAGCAGAATTCCAGCTGAAAAGGCCGTGGATAATAATACCGCCGAAGCCCATCTTTTGACCGGGCTCTGGTGTGGCGTGGAGAGGGTTGTAGTCACCATTGAGACTAGACAAGGAGTTAACACTGGATGTTTCAAGTATACAAGCCGGACTTGTATAGGCACTGAGTACTTACCGGTACAGGTGAGCTGTCTCCGAGTTGCTCTGAACAACGTGGGCAGCGTCAGGAGCCCTGCCCTCGGGCGGGGCGTAGTTGACGGTGCTAGGTCCTGCTCGAACACGTCAGTTAAAACTTCACGCAGGGTAATCAAACTACAATCTTACCCTTCGGACCACCCCAGCCACCCTGTCCGACCAGGAAACCGCTGGTCACGACCTTGCTGTACACCTCGCCGCTCTCCTTATCCACAATGGACTGCTCGGTCTCGATGACGGTACCAGGCTTGCCTTTATCATAGACACCAATGACCTTATTGCGCAGCTCAAACTTGCGGCCTGCACTAGTGGTAGGGAGCGGCTTCAGGATCGTGATCTTACGCTGGCCATCGACGCCATGACGATGGTCCAAGTCGGGGACGCCTGGAATGTACACTGCCTTCTGGCGGGCATAGAAATCAGTCACCTCCTGATCAGTGAGTTTGAATGCTAATGGTTTTCGAGTTAGTGTAATTGTCCGACACTCCCAGGTGTGCTTAGACATACGGAGGATGAGAGAATAGGTTGGGAAGACTGCGAAGTTCGGGTGAAGTTCCTGGATATAGTTAGATTATGGTATTCAGACAGGTATATATATAGCTTGTGGCATACATAGAGGAAGTGCAGCTCGTCGGCCTTGACACCAATGCTGTTGGCGAACAATAGCACATCGCGCTTCTGCCAAGAAACCTCTTGGGCGGGAAATTCGTGACCAGCTCCGGGGGCGGACATTGGAATGGTAGTATGAAGGGAGTATGAATACAAGATCAGATAAAAAAAATGGGTCAAAAGTGAGGGAAATAAAGAAAACAGGCGCAGTGGCAGACTAAAGTAGCTCCGGTAATTGCGGGGGCGATCAAGGAGCCGAGGATCTGATAATTTTTTTTGGATTTGTTCCCGTGGTTTTGCCGACGAGGGCACCTCCTTGGCGCAATTTCCCCTTGCAGATCTTACGGTGAAAGTTCTTTTTAATTTCAAGCCAATGAGCTCGTTTGAATCGTTGGAAAAACATGTCCAGAAGAAGAGCGTTGGAGTTTGCTAGACTAAGCATCGACTCGGGTATCTACCTGGAAATTCGAGGAGCTTCAGAATGATATCCCTCCGTTCGCGCCACAAAATGCCTTTTCCTGCCTCCCAAAAACTAAACGCCGAAATAAACAAAGGCGAAATCAGATGTCCGATTCGCCTCGGGCAATTTCATACATGCCCATGCCAGGATGCATTGCGTGACGAGAATATTTCACTTAGATCGTGCAAACGTGCAGTTGTACATCCCAATGAAATCAGATTAGAAAAGTGGAACAAAATTAACACCTGTGATACATTAGCATGATGCCCTCACAAACGAACCAAAGCAAAATGCCACAAGAACTTACATGCGGTAGAAGCAGCCACCCTCAGCAGCGCGGGTAGCATCGGGGGTCTCAAACTTGTACGAGATGCTGATATCCAAGTCACGCTTGTTCTTATCGTTAGGGCGGTTCTCAATCCAGCCGGTAACACGCTCCTCCTCCTCGACAGTGAGGACATCACGGAGGTAGAACACGGTCTGCTTCCAGTGGGTGTACTTGGCGTGAGGGCCAGTGGAGAAGTGGATGGGCTTGTGGCAGGCACTGAACTCGATATCGAACCAGGCGATCAAGGCGTGGATGAAGTCGGGGCGCTTGGCAGTGAGGGCATAAGGCACCTTGAAGGCAAGGTCGGCTGTGGTAACGGTGTTCAGATCAAAGGTGATGATAGCACAGGGATCGGTCACAAGAGCCTTCATCTCGACGGTGTCGACGAGAGGCTCGTTAAGAGCAATCTCCTTCATGGGGCTGTAGTCAAATCCGTAGACGTTGTCCCAGACTGAAAATGGTTAGTACAGCGGGAAAAAGAGTCCAAGGTAAAATCGTTGCTTACATCCGATCTTGTCATCCTTGTAATCGCCATCCTCAATACCAGCAACGTACATGGTTGCCTTATCGGGGAAGATGAGACCACCGGGGTTGAGGTAGGTGTCACGGGCGTAGAGAACGGTATCCAGCATGGACTCGTACAGAAGGAAGTAACCCATCCACTCGGAGATGATGATATCAACC
The DNA here is from genome assembly GCA_002072365.1 of Penicillium flavigenum. Taxonomy (NCBI): domain Eukaryota; kingdom Fungi; phylum Ascomycota; class Eurotiomycetes; order Eurotiales; family Aspergillaceae; genus Penicillium; species Penicillium flavigenum. The sequence continues at coordinate 29,099 of MLQL01000037.1, forward strand.
TTGGGGAAAGGAAGGTTAACTTCCTCCATCTTACCCTGGAGAAGAGTGATCTTATCGGACAGTCCGTTGACGTCGACAATCTGACGGGCCTTCTCGATGATGGAGGACATGTCAACACCAATGACGTGCTTTGCGCCAGCACGAGCAGCAAACCTGTTAAATGAAACCGTTAACAGGAGATCTAAGAGCACGGTATTATTATCGGATACATACATGCTCAGAATACCAGTTCCACAGCCGACATCGAGGACGACCTTGTCCTTGAAGATGTGGCGGTTTTGGTAGATGGAATCGCGGTAGGAGCGTGTGCGCACATCATCTTTCTAGAAGGTAGGGAAACCAATGTTAGAGATCGTAGATAACCAATTGTCCGGTAAATTTGTACTTACAAGCATCTCCTCGTGGATACCTGTGGCAGCCCGAAAAAAAGATCGTTAGTCAAAACCACACTTAAAATTCGCCATCACTTGATCAAGATAATTTACCGTGGTGGTCGTAGCTATAAATTTATTAGCATCAACTTCAAAAAGACCCAATCGATGAAGAAAAAACGTACCTAGTGAAGTAACGGACTTCAGAGTGCTCCATGCCAACCATGCGATCAGCACTGCTGGTGATCCCCTGAGGGCTATCGGATTCAGTGTCCATCTCGCCTGTGCGTAAAGGAGTAATGGGTCACAAAGAAAGAGTAGAGAAGAGTAAAAAAAGAAAGCAATAGGAAGGATGTTAAAGATAAAAGTCCAACTGAGACCCGTAACTTTTTTTTTCCTGATTATTTGCCCGCCCGCCAAGCTTAACTCCAATCCCCGCCCGCGCTAGCCGTATTAAGGGATCACGTGCATTTACACGTGATAGTACTTGCCCTCATTTATATAGGGCTATCTTCGTGGCAATGTTGTACAGCTACGAAGTTCTGCAATGTTGTAGGTATAATAATGAGTTCCTGCATCCTATGTATGTGGTATCATATGGGAAACAGCACATGCCTAAGTATAGTAAGTACTAGTTGACGATGTTCGATAATCAAAGTAGGTTAATTGCACCATTGACCATGTCTTTTCTTTCGAGTGAACTGCGAAGACCCACATGCAATATGACAAGAATGATAAATAAGGTCAATTCCATTTCAATTGAAGTTGTACTCCGTACAAAGTAGATCAATTGCGCTGTGGGGTAAAAAAGAGTTGGCTTGATCTTGCCAAGACCACCGAGGGAGGCTCTTCGATGCCGCTGCGAGCTCCGCCCAACCTGTCATTCTTCCCCAAGCTTACGCGTTGAACGCCTCAGACCTCGCAACTAAACTTCTGGCCCACAATGAATCTGGGCGTAGGAAGAGCGAATCTCTACACTCTTTTCGCTTTTGTGTTTCTAGCCTCCCTCATTGGCAGGTCCAACGCGTCACTAGGGGACCATCTCCCCGACTTCAAAGAATGTGTCCAGGTACGACCCCCGTGAACAACAGACCCTTGGAAACAACTCACAACTATAGGTCTGTAAAACGGAAAATTGTCAGAACGGCAATTCAGTGTTACGTACGTTGAAATCATCATCCCAACAGGTCCCCGCGTTTCCCTTTGCTGACTTCTCTAGCTCTGCACCACCGCTTGCTGCTATGGACCTGCCCTGCTGAATGTGACTACACTTGTCAACATGTCATTACCGACCGTCGAGTTTCGCGTGATCCTCCAATGATCAGCCCGATTGTACAATTCCACGGAAAATGGCCATTCCGTAGGCTCTTAGGGATGCAGGAGCCCTTCTCAGTGCTCTTCTCCTTCTTCAACTTCGCCGCCCACTGGCACGGCATGTCCCGTATCCAGGAGTCGATCCCCGCCTGGCACTCGCTCCGCCCATACTACATGATGTTTGGATACATTGGACTTGCAAGCTGGAGTTTCAGCATGATATTCCACGTGCGCGATTTCCCCTTGACCGAGAAGCTGGACTATTGGGCGGCTGGCGCCAACGTGCTGTACGGTCTCTACCTTGCCGTCGTTCGAATCTTCCGCCTGGATCTCGAAAACACCCCATACCGGCCAACCCTACGTCGGTTTTGGACTGCTATCTGCGTTCTGCTATACACATTGCACGTGGGTTATCTTACCTTCTGGTCTTGGGATTACACCTACAATATGATCGCGAACGTAGTGGTTGGCATTATCCAAAACCTCATGTGGACCGGGTTTAGTATCTTCCGATATCGAAGACTTGAGAAGTCTTGGACCGCCTGGCCTGGTATGATTGTGGCGTGGATAATTGTGGCCATGAGTTTGGAGTTGCTCGATTTCCCCCCTTGGAATGGGTTGATTGACGCGCACAGCCTCTGGCATCTGGGTACAGTGGTACCCGCTGTTTGGTGGTACTCGTAAGTCCTCTCCGTTCGTACTCCAAGTTTCCATGACTAATACGTCGGTTGCTCCCGACAGGTTCCTGATCAAGGACGCACAGGACGATATTGCGGCGCATAGGTTGAAGGCGTGAAGAGGATCGAAATTTGGCAAAATTTGGCGATCATTGTATATATACTTATACCAGGATAGCATAGACATGTTAATATGTCATGCTTGACTGTAGCTTAGATGTGGAGGTAGCAGTAATGAAGATTGGGGTGCTCCCCACCAGAGTGTTTACTGTTGCAGTTAATTTCCACGGCCGCCAATGCAGGTAAATATGTTATTGCCACGTACTTTGCCGGGCCGTGGTCTGTGTTCCCCGCCATTCGCTCACCGCTACGGCCGTCGCAATAAACCATGTCTCACCCCAAACCCCTCAGCCGCTTTTTTTTTGTTTCAAGTACTCCCCTCCTCTTCGACTTCGACTTTACCTGAGGCTTCAGAGCACCTATCCTCTTGAAACTTATCGCGGTGCTTTACAACCAATCACACATTTGCGCCATGGCCTCTCCGGCTGTCAAGAAAGCGATCACAGAGGCGGCGTTGCAGTACACAAAGCCCGAGGGCAAGGTATTTGAGTATGGCACAGCAGGGGTATGTCGCATTGCTGAATGAAAATTCTACTCTAGACACTCGGCTAATTTCCATTCTCTCCGCTATAGTTTCGCATGAAAGCGTAAGTTTCTTCAAACATGGCTGATCCGCCCCGCCTCCACATCTCTACAACCCCGCGATCATCCTTTTGTTGACGCCGACTTGTTCTGACCAATCTGGCTGCGCAGCGACCTCCTCAACACCGTTGTTTTTGCAGTGGGCTTGCTTGCAAGCCTACGGTCGAAAAAGCTTAGCGGACAATGGATTGGTGTTATGGTTACTGCTAGCCACAACCCCGCGGAGGACAATGGTGTTAAGTTGGTTGACCCCATGGTGAGTCTAAGCCATTGATCCCTGTTATAGTACCAGCCCCATCAGGACAAGTCTAACCTTATATTTTTATTTAGGGCGAGATGCTTGAAGTAAGATTGGCCTGCGTTGAACGACCGAACTTGGAATAACGTACTCACTGTCATAACTAGGCTGAGTGGGAGGCATACGCGACAAGACTGGCAAATGCCCCATTGGATAAGATCGCCGATGTCTACGATGAACTTATCAAGGAAATTGACGTGAAGATGGCCAACCCCGCTCGTGTTGTCTTTGCTCGTGATACCCGTGCTTCTGGTTCCCGTCTGGTAGGCGTTCTGAATGCCGCTCTTACTGCGACGGAGGTCGAGTTTGTGGACTTGAAATACATGACTACCCCACAACTCCACTACGTTGTTCGCTGCAAGAACACCCTTGGAACACAATATGAGTACGGTGAGCCGACTGAGCAAGGATACTATGAGAAGCTTGCAAACTCTTTCAAGAAGGTTATGCGGGGAGTCAAGGTCCAGGGTTCCCTGACTGTGGACTGCGCCAACGGTGTCGGTGGACCTAAATTGAGGGAACTGATGAAGTACCTCACTGGAATCGATATTAAGGTTGTCAACGATGATGTGATCAACCCTGACGCCCTGAACTTCGATGTATGCTTCCACCTGCCCAGTACACAACTTTCGATCAACCTAACATTTCATGCAGTGCGGTGCCGACTATGTTAAGACCAAGCAACGTGCTCCTCCTTCTTCCAAAGCTGCCGTGCTTGATCGATGCGCTTCGCTAGACGGTGACGCTGATCGTCTTGTTTACTACTTCCTAGACGAGAGCAACGTGTTCCGTCTTCTGGATGGGGATCGTATTGCCACCCTTGCGGCGTCTTTCATTGGCGATCTTGCTCGCAATGCTGGAATTGCTTCGAAGCTGAAGATTGGTGTTGTCCAGACCGCCTATGCCAACGGTGCAAGCACAGATTACATTGAGAAGGTTCTCAAGCTCCCCATTATCTGCACCAACACCGGTGTGAAGCACCTTCACCACGCCGCACTGCGATTCGATGTTGGTGTCTACTTCGAGGCTAACGGACATGGTACCGTCACCTTCTCAGAGAATGCCCTAAAGGTCATCAAGAACACCGAGCCTCAATCGCCTGCGCAGCAGCACGCCCTCGAGAGCCTCCAGGCCCTGACAGACCTGATTAACCAAGCTGTCGGTGATGCCTTGTCCGACGCACTTCTTGTGGAGGCCATCCTCGCCCACAAGGGCTGGTCACCCAAGGAGTGGCTTGGAACCTACACCGACCTTCCTTCGCGCCTCGTGCGTGTCGAGGTCAACGACCGTTCCATTTTCAAGGCGTATGACGCTGAGCGTAAGCTCGAATCTCCTCCCGGCCTGCAGGCCACTATCGAGTCTCTTCAGTCTCGGTACAACAAGGGCCGCAGCTTCGCCCGTGCCAGCGGTACCGAGGATGCCGTCCGTGTCTACGCCGAGGCTGCCAGCCGCTCCGAGGCGGACGACCTGGCCACGCGCGTTGCCAACGCTGTTAGCGAGGCAGGCAGCGCCTAATAAATTCCCTAGACCAAATTGGATCTTCGGTCTTGACAAATGCCCCTAGGGACCACTGTTTCTAGGCTGTATTGCAATTATTACACTGGCCTTTGTGGCTTTAGGCAACGGATACCTCTTCAACTCTATGGACCCCCGGAAATATGGTCCTGGAAAATATTCGATATCATTTTGACGCAGTAATGAAATCTATGGATTCTTTCATATTACATACTAAAACGCCCCAAATTCGTAAGATAGACCACTATTCATGTACAAGAAAAGCAAATGAGCCAGGATGGAATTCTAGCCCTCTTCCTGGTCCATGGCATCGCGACTTCGCTTGCCCTTGAACGAGAACTTTCCTTTACCCTTAGCCCCCTTCTTCTCGTCGTAGTGCTTCATCGCCTGAATGGCATCACGCTGCGAAGCGCTCACTTGCTCAGCAAAGACCATAGCCTCATCTTTTGGAGCGGGGTACTCGGCCAACTCTTTGCCCATGGCAGCCTCTATACGCTGCCAGATTTCCACGTCATATTGCGTGACAAAAGAGATAGCGGTTCCAGACTTTCCGGCTCGTGCCGTACGGCCTACTCGGTGAATATAGGTCTTACTGTCGGTTGGCAAGTCAAAGTTCAAAACACAGTCCACAGAGGGGATATCCAAACCACGAGCAGCAACATCGGTGGCAACCAGGATCTCGCGACTTTTCGATCGGAATTTTCCAAGTGCTCCCAGACGTGCAGATTGAGACATTTGGCCATGGAGAGGGATTGCGCCGAAGCCTAGACCGCGCAGCAGGAAAGCAATACGCTGCGTCTCATGAACGGTGCGCATGAAAATAATGACGGACTGGCCGATGAATTCGTGGAGGAGGTAGACAAGGTAGATGTCCTTGTGTTTATAAGGACGAAGGAGATAAGTTTGCTGGAGGGTCTCCACGGTGGCATACTTGCTAGAGGAGATCGAGACGCGGGCCGGATTTGACAGTGAGGCTCGCTGGAGAGATTCAACCTTTGAGCTCAGAGTGGCCGAGAATAGGAAGGTTCTGCGCTCGCGCGGCAGCACCTTCAGGATTTTATCGAGAATGGGGCCGAAATCCATATCGAGGAGTCTGTCCGCTTCGTCCATGACGAGGAATTTCAAGCTGCGGAGGGAGAAGCCCTTTGTGTTCTCCAGGTGGTCGAGAAGTCTGCCAGGCGTGGCAACGATGATGTGAGGTTTCTTGCCCAAAGCGATCGACTGAGGAACCATGTCCATGCCGCCGACCAACGTAGTGGATCTGACGTTGATTGTTGCACCAAGGGACTCGCATGATAGTGAAATCTGGTATGCCAGTTCACGGGTTGGGGCCAGTACGAGCCCAAAGAACGACTGAGGTTTCTCCATGAGTGCTAAAAGACTGGTTAGCATCGTATATGACGATATATGTCAAATATGCACAAACCTTGAAGAATTGGTAGAACGAAGGCGGCAGTTTTTCCGGATCCTGTTTCAGCTAATCCAATAATATCACGACCCTGCAGTGCCAGCGGGATTGATTCCGACTGGATTGGTGTAGGGGCCTTGTATCCCATCTTGTCACAGGCCTCGCAGAGCGAGTCAATCAGGCCCAGTTCTTTGAATGTTTTAGGGGCGGTGGTAGCGCTGGGCTCAGTCTCGGAGGAGGCATCTTTGACATTGGGGTCATCAGCAGTTGCTTGGGGCTCGCTATCTCCAATGTCGGGGTTCTCAGCGGTCGGTTGGGGGCTTGAAGAGCTTGCATTTGATGAAGCGTCGCTGTCTTCAACGGGTACAGCAGGCGCCGCGTGTTCGACCTTGCGCTTCTTGGTAATCGGCATATTTGATTTGTATTTTTAAGAAAAAGGAAGTTGTTGGTTGTCGATGTTCAACTATCTCAAAAAATAATTTAATGTGGGGCCGCAATATTGTTGATCCGACGCTGTTTCTGATGTTAATTTTTGGAGAAAAAAAAAACCTCGAGCTGTTGAATTTAGTATTCATTGCTTTTCCCCTTCCAATTTTATTTTTCTCGTCTCTCACATCAAAATGGCCAAGCAACGTGTCAAGAAGCGCACTCACCAGAAGCCGCAAAATGCTTCCGCTGTGAAGGGCAGCGCTGCCTCAATGTCCAAGACCCCGAAGTCTATGGTCATTCGAGTAGGTGCTTCTCAAGTTGGTAGCAGTGTGACCCAGTTGGTGAAGGATGTCCGTCGCATGATGGAGCCCGATACTGCTGTGCGATTGAAGGTATGATTCACAATCAGTATTCTTCTCGCTCCCTCTAATAAACAATATAGGAACGCAAATCCAACCGACTGCGAGATTATACTGTTATGACCGGTCCCCTCGGTGTCACACATCTTATGTTGTTCTCCAAGTCCGCAACTGGCAACACAAATATGCGACTTGCTGTTACTCCCCGTGGACCCACCCTTCACTTCAAAGTCGAGAACTATTCGCTATGCAAGGATGTTGAGAGATCGATGAAGCGCCCAAAAAGTGGCGGACAGGACCACAAGACACCGCCCCTCTTGGTCATGAACAACTTCACCACACCAGATGCAACCGAAGATTCCAAAGTGCCGAAGCGGCTCGAGACTCTCACAACTACGATCTTCCAATCCCTCTTCCCTCCCATCAACCCCCAAAACCAGCCTCTATCTTCCATCCGCCGTGTCATGCTTCTCAACCGGGAGCCTGCCGAAAAAGATAGCGACTCATATATCTTGACTCTCCGTCATTACGCCATTGCGACGAAGAAGACCGGGGTATCGAAACGAATCCGTCGCCTGGACCCCAAAGAGATCCGGAACCGAGACAAGAAGAAGACTGCCGTTCCCAACCTTGGAAAGCTAGAAGACGCCGCTGATTACCTGCTCGACCCCTCTGCTGCAGGCTACACATCAGCAAGTGAGACCGAGCTAGATACCGATGCCGAAGTGGAAGTTCAAGAGAGCACAACCCGCCGAGTCCTGAACAAGCGGGAAATGCAGCGCCAAAAGGCTGCTGAGAAGGGCCAGGATAAGCCAGCCCATACCACCGGTGTTGAGAAGCGGGCTGTAAAGCTCGTAGAGCTGGGTCCTCGCTTGCGGCTTCGCTTGATGAAGGTTGAGGATGGAGTCTGCGATGGCAAGATCATGTGGCATGACTTCATTACGAAATCCGAGAAGGAGATGCGGAAAATGGACCAGAGTTGGGACGTTCGGAGAAAGGAGAAGGAGCAAAGAAAGAAGCTTCAGAGGGAGAACATTGAGCGGAAGAAGCAGGAGAAGGCCAAGGCTAGGGGCAGTGGCAAAGAAGTGGCCGAGGAGGATGAGGATGAGGATATGGATGATGAAGATTGGCTCAGCGACGATGACTTTGAGAAGGACGCTGAGGGTGAGGGTGAATCGGCAGATGACGACTCTGAAGCCGATTCGGACGAGTCTATGGAGGAGTAAGTGGCTGTTTGAAGTCACCACACCACACCTGTCCGGAAGCTTCTACTTGATCTCTTAATGGACGAGCCGTCTCTTGCGATAGTCCAAACTTGAGAGTTCAACTCGTGCCGACTTGTCTGCCGCACTGGTGGACTGTATCAAAAATGACCACCGTCTTCACGTCTTATATCCATGTCATATGGACCAAATTTTTGTCACTGTCACATACCCGATAGGCATCTAGGCGTTCTTCAGGTTTTGTCTTCATATAATGCAGTATTCCAAATTTATCATTCGTCCTTCCTTAAATTGGACTTGATTCACTTGTATCCATTTGCGAGCTCTGTCCTTTTTCTACTTTGAACTAATCAAATTTCTAGCTGTATGTCTCATCGCCATGATCAATGGGAAATTCCCGAGGTCCTTTTTCCAAATGTACAGATTACCTCATTGTAGGACGTACCTAAGTAGAAAGCCGAGGATAATACAATTTGCCTTGTTTCCACCCGACTATTGCAATGGCTTTGAGTGACGAATATCCATATTCATCACTCTGCTCTATTTCTTGAGCCGTTCATCGACGATCCTGTTCACCATCTTCTCCAAGATAGCAAAATCTCCACCAGAGGTACCAGCAAAGTATCCCTGCACGCTCTTCTCAACATACTTGCCCACGATATCAATCTCAACGTTGACAAGGTCACCGGGCTTTTTTGCCGCAGTGACAACCTTCCCCTGGGTGTAGGCAATGAGCATAACCTCCCAGTATCCGTCCTGTCCATCGACGACCTTGGTGACAGTCAAGCTAGCACCATCGAGGGTCACGTAGCCCTTTTCCACAACATAGCGCAGAATATCTCTATCGCGCGGCTGCAGCCGGAACACCAACGAGTTTCCGTCGGGCGTGACAGAGAGAATCTCCGCAACGGTATCGACATGGCCTTGCACAAAGTGTCCTCCCATCCGGGTATCGGCCGAAACGGCGCGCTCGAGGTTCACGTTGGAATTTGCTTGCAAGGAACCCAGGTTTGTGCGTCGCAACGTCTCCGGTGCACAGCCAACCTTGAACCAGGTCTTATCGAATGCAGTGACCGTAAGACATGTTCCTTGAGTCCACTTTTAGACAATATCCCATGTATTATAGACAAAGAGCAAAATACCATTCACTGCGATGCTATCGCCGAGGTGTGCGTCGGTGAGGATCTCCTCACAGTCGGAGATGGTGAGCGACGTTCCCCCGCCCCCGCTCGACGAGGTGTCGATGGGCTCCAAGGCCGTGACAGCTAGTAAAACCACATTAGCTATTGACTCTATTTCAATGAAAGATCTACTCACTTCCAATGGTCTCGACAAGTCCTGTGAACATAGCTGCGGTTGATGATCGACAAGGAAAATGCCGTGTGGCCTCGGCATCAGCCCCTCCGAGCGGTGTCGGCGTCGGCGTTTTGGCGGAGATTCGCTGGTTTCCCCAGATCCCATTTAACTGGGGATTCTTGCTATTTGGGCCTTTGTTTGAGCGTCATTTTTTTGATTTCGCTGCGTTCTCCGTGTATATAATCATGACGGTCGCACTCAGGTTCCAGGTTGCTGCCCGTCGATCGGGCTTGTCCTGGGGTAGCAATGCCCTCCGGCGCACAATAGCAGGACGGAGCTACTCCAGTGCAGTTGCAGCCGATGGATCCCTGCCTTTGGCTGGTATCCGGGTGCTTGATATGACACGCGTTTTGGCTGGCGTAAGTACATCTCTCGAGATGCTACTGCGTGTCTGCAATCTGAGCTGACTTATTCTAGCCCTATTGTACTCAAATACTAGGTGATCTTGGGTATGTGTGGAGCTTAAGAGCTATGAAAGAGCTCCAATGTGTGATTTCTACGATACTAACAACACGAAACATAGAGCGGATGTTATCAAGGTCGAACACCCTGTGCGCGGCGACGATACTCGTGCTTGGGGTCCGCCGTATGCGAAGTACGAAGATGCTTCCAGAAAGGGCCCTGGCGAGAGCGCCTACTACCTCGCTGTACGAGCCTTATCTTAAATGTGTGAAACAAATTATCATGGCACTAATCATGGATATAGGTCAACCGAAATAAGAAATCTCTCGGTCTATCATTCCAACACAAGTCAGGTGTCGAGATTCTACACAAGCTTGCAAAGGAATGCGATGTCCTAGTCGAGAACTATCTCCCCGGGGGACTTAAAAAGTACGGCATGGACTATGAAACGCTGCGGCAAATCAACCCCAAGTTGATCTATGCCAGTATCACCGGGTATGGCCAGACGGGCCCATATAGCAACCGTGCAGGCTACGACGTCATGGTGGAAGCTGAGATGGGATTGATGCACATCACCGGCGCTCGGGACGGGGCGCCAGTCAAGGTTGGTGTTGCCGTTACCGATCTAACCACCGGACTATACACATCGAATGCCATCATGGCGGCTTTGATTGCTCGGGGTCGGACTGGTAGAGGTCAGCATATCGATGCCTGTTTAAGTGATTGCCAGGTCGCTACGCTATCGAACCTGGCAAGCTCTGCACTTATCAGTGGGCAAAAGGATTCCGGACGTTGGGGCACAGCACACCGTAAGCAGCGAACAGTTTCTTGTGCCGAGTGTAATAATTATCAAACTGACACCATCCAGCATCCATTGTACCCTACCGGAGCTACAAGACCAGCGACGGGGATATTCTCTTCGGTGGTGGCAACGATAAGCTGTTTGGCGTGTTGTGTGATCGACTGGGCTTCTCTGAGTGGAAGACTGACGCCCGCTTCGTCACTAACAGTGACCGAGTGCAGCACCGTGCGGAGATAGATGGTATGATCGAAAGCACCACTATGCAGAAGACCACGCAGGAGTGGTTGGATATTTTCGAGGGTAGCGGTATGCCTTATGCGGCGGTCAACGACATTCAAGGGACCCTGAATCACAAGCATGGTGAGTCTGCCCATTTCCTTCACATGTGACAAAAGAACGGTGCTGACCCTACCAACAGTTTTGGCACGAGATATGGTGACGGAAGTTGAGCACCCTGCATGTGGCCCCATCAAGTTGGTCAACACGCCTATCAAGTACTCCGAAGCAACACCGGGTGTGCGCACGCCTCCTCCTACTTTAGGCCAGCATACAGATGAGATCTTGGGTAGTGTCCTCGATTATGGGGAGGCAGATATCGCTCGCTTGAAGGATGAGGGAGTCGTGTCCTGAACCTTGAATTATTTATGAGAAACATGAATGACATATCCCGAGGTCTGTATATAAGCAAACTTGAAATCATAGCCATTCAAGTGGCTCCTCGGTCCTTCTAGCGTTTTTGGGTCATTTAATGAGCGACATAAGGGTCTAATCGAGGACAAGTCAAATGTGCACCAGATTCACATAGCAAGTAAACGAAACAGCATTGATAATACATAAATAAAATCTTCAAATTACCTTTCAAATTAATATGTCCTCAATGTATGCAAAATACGTCAGTAAACGACTGAAGAAAGCCGTTTAAGGTTGCATTGGGATATCACGTGATTTCTATACAAAGGTCTTTCATTCGACGACTTCACTCCAACCCTACTTTCAGTTGAAAGAATTGAGCGGAGTCAACTATGTTCAACTGCCCGCCCAGCAAACATTATAGTGTCTATCGTGATTTGCATCAGGCTGGAAGACTCGCACTGCCCTAGAAGGACACGAAATAGTGCTTTTTTACCTCGCTATCACCTATTACTCTGTTCTCTTCTTTCACCCCAAAGCTCAACTAGTTTCCGAAGAGAATCTTGTCCAGTCCCTTTTTTGGAACACTTACTCGCGAGGGAATTCACCATGAGGGTCTCATCGGCATTTATGGACCTCCCCGCCCCCGATATCAACCCCGGGCGCCCCCAGAACGTCCATGAGGGCAACATATTTGACCATGAGGGTGTCTCCGAGGCGATCCAACCATTACCATACCACCCGGAGCTTATAGCTGACAATATACCCTGGGCAACATGGGGATCACCCGCACCGCTTCAGGAAGAGGCAGTTTGGACAACAGCTGGGGCAATGGAAATGGGTCAGCAAGATGCCAGCGCTGCCCTAGCTTCAAATCGGACTCGATCTAGCCGTCGTATTACTCAGCCAGTTGCTCGAGAAGCCGAGCCTGTGACAACAAAGGGGCCAGCTGTCAAAGCGGCAGCAAAAAAGCGGAAGCGTCTGAACCGTCAGGTGAATATAGTCTGCACCGGCTGTTACCGAGGACACAGCCCCTCAAACAATTTGATTGTTCTATGTGACTCGTGTGATGCTCCGTGGCATCAGAGATGCCACAATCCGAATATTGATAATGAGGTCATCGAAATCCCGGAGATGAATTGGTTTTGCATCAAGTGTAAACCTGAGCAACGTCAGGCAGACCAGGGCAAATCTCGAAAGAATGCAACGAGAGTGAAAAAGGTCGGACGTTCTAAGAAGCCAGTGTTTGGATCTCAAATTGGTGGAAATTATTATACGGAAGAAGAACGACGAGCGTATCTGTCCTCTCTTTCGCATGATTCGCTAGTCCAGCTTGTAGTGAAAGTCTCAAACGAGTGGCCGTCGGTTCCTATGTTTCCCCCGGACATGCAACCCGTGACTGGTTTCACTCCGTCACCTTCTGCGATACCACACAATCATCAGGCGCCCAAACCTACACCGAAGAACAACGCTCGTTCTGCATTACTTGATTGGGAACATCTAGAACCCATGTCTCAGAACGCTAACTCCATGGATTCAAAACAACGAATCAGCGAGACTGCTGATGCTGCCCTGGATGCCGATAAAACCTTTGCTGCAATGGTCTCCGATTCTGTCCCCGAACCTGCTCCTCCAGCGGCTCTTGGTGGCATCCCTACGGGCCAGATTTTCGCCGGAAATTCTCACACGCATTCTTGCACAACTGCTCCCCAGACTTCTACCACAACAACTTCGCAGAACCCTTCAAGGGCGACGCGCAGATTTACATCTCAAGCTGCTCCTGCAGCTAGACGTGCTCGCAAGGCCTCTTTCGTTTCCTCGAACTCTGACTTGCTCACCGACGACGAGTCATCATACTCCCAATCCCGACAACAATCCCCCACTCCATCTGCGTCTCAGTCTTCACACGTCGCATCCCAGCATGAATCAGATTATGACCCTGAAGATTACCGTTCTTACCCCGAAGCTGGTCAGGGCTTCCAGGTGCCGTTAACCCCAAGCGATCTCGACATCATGGCTGAGGATAAGGATTGCCTTACCTTCAGTCATTCTATCCGAGGCCCAGCTAAAGAGGCTCAGAATAAGAAGCCTTATTCGCCTTTGGGTCTGCGGAAGCAGTGGTGACTGATCGGTAATCTTGGTCTTGTTTAAGCCAGGGGATACACTGTCTGACAACCATGGGGGGAGTTTCATGAGTTTATGCTGGTCATTTTTCTTCAACAATATGGAACGAGGGATGCTTGATATGATCAGATGTGTTTCGTGAACCTGAATCTACTTTACCAAGGTATTCAATATCTTATGTCTTTTCTCATGTCTTCAGCTATAACGATTTCGTCCTTATTGCGCGGAGTCTTACAGGTTTTGTGTGGATTCTTCATATTTTCGCCTCTGAATGAGACACTCGACCATACCTTCATTGATCAGTCTTTATTGTAGGGTCCTATCATCTCTTTTATATTACCTGGGGGTTGCCTTACCTTGCCCTTTGCCTGCCTTGGACTGGTCAAAATGAGGCGCCTGAATGAATAGATCAAGTCGCCAATTCCGTGTTCAGGATAATCAATATGCTTGTCACCAGGCATAAACATCATACACGTAACTCCTGCGGTGGTCGCCTGGGCAGGTGCCTTCCCTTTTTATCAAAACTCGTCGCCCACCCCAGTTCCTTCCTGCCTTCAGCCACTGGAAAAATATAAATACCCCCCTTCCCCCCATTTCTCTCTTCTTCTTCTTTTTTCTCTTCCATCCTTCCTCACGCCACACCCCCCGCCCCCCTCCTTCCCCGGCGCCCCCCGTCCCTCGGCAGGTGACGGTCCACTTCAGCTCCAGAGTCATATCCGATATATGTCTGCTGTTGACCAGTGAAGGACAACCCTGAGGCGCTGATGGCTCTTTGATGCGGCCTAGTTAAGGCTGTGAATGGCACGAAGCATGTGGGGTGGGTGCCTTAAAGGACCGCTCAGAGAAACCCAAGATCCCTTGAGACCCTACAGGACCACTCAGGGAACCCTTGGGAATCCCTTGAGTACCCGATTTGGTATCAGAGCCTCCACCTCTGCGGAAACAGACTGTACTTTTCTGGGTTCTCCACTGAACATCAGGAGATCTGAAGCATTACTCAGGTACGTCCCCTTTGTTTCTATTGTCTGTTTATTTCTTTGTTGCTTTGTTACTTACCTAGGTACTTTGTTTCTTTCTTTGTTCCCCTGCCCCTTCCCCCTTCTACCCAGTTGCACGGGTCCTGTGTGCAACACCTGAACGAGACTTGCACCTTTACGTGGTGTTCAGGATGAGTAGCCTTTGTGGTGAAACCAAGCAAGTCCCTAGGTAGAATTGCAATATAACATCCATGGATGGTATTCCACTTCAATATGTACAGTGTCTTTGTAAATGCTTCTGTAGCCTATGGACTGGCTCTCTGTCCAAAGGCTTTTCTGAGGACACTTCGTTTCTTAAGGTTCCACTTCTATTCGTGTTGTGAGCTGGTATGTTGGGGCACTGAAGCACTTAGAATATACTCTTTACCCACTTTGCTTTTCCTTTCTCTTGCTACAAGCAGTGAAAAATAGATATTGTAGAACAGCGGTCAAGCCGACCTGGTTGTCTTGATGGTGGGATATAAGTCCTGTTCGCATGGTAGTCAAGACTTCTGCCCGACCTTCCTCAAGGAGATCATCATTTTGAGCTCTATTCCTGCCCTGGGTACGTATTTTAATGGAGTCTTTACCTCTAATGCTCTTCTTGTCCCATCGCGAGAAAGTACAGAAAAGTCATCGTTAGATGGATCTTAAGTAAACCGGTTACTAGTTATTCATTTTGTTGTCCCAGTTAGATTTTTATTGTATTCTACATCATACTTGAGCAAAACTTGGCAGAAAAGGGACCCCTAATCATCTCCCATCAAATAAACCACGTCGATATCTGCTGCCTTTCTCTTCCTCGGCCGTGTTTGTTGGTTCGGCAAAACCGGCGCGAGACTCTGGGATGGTAGCGGCACCGTTCTTGCTGGACGTCGACCAGAAGAGGGTCTATGACCAACCATACCCATAAGTCCCTCGTATTCCTCTCCGAGCCAAGCAGTCAAGTCCCTCTTGTTGAAGTCAAGGAGCTTGACTCTCGCTTCCGCCTTTCTTTTTCCCCATGCTGCAAAATCCCGTTCATGATGACGGAAAGACTTGGTCACGACCAACGTTTGCGGCGATCCGATTCGCTCGGTTTCATGCTTACAGTCTATCCCAGCAGCGTCGAGTCTGCGATACAAATGTTGTCTGCGTTTCTGGTTGACGGAGAACCTGCCAACTGTCTGGGCCGGGTCACTCAGGAATCTGTTGAGCGAGATGCAATCGGCGCAACAATGTCCCACGGTGGGTCGAACATAGTTACCGTCGTGGGAAGGCCTTTCACCGACGTAGTTGTTGATGTAAGCTTTCAGGATGGCAGCGAAGATCTGTTGGTAATCTGGCGTAGATGTCGGTATCGAATTTGCTTCGCAGACTCTGACCAAAGCGTGTAGGAATGGGAGCCAGAGCAAATGGAATGCGGACGCCTCGATGGCAGGAGCCTGGGAACAGATCCTGCGGGAGAGATTACCAACGATTGAATCGCTATCAGAGGTAATGCGGATGAGGGTTGAGAAGAACTTTGCCAGAATTTCGTGGGTCACCACGGAGGATTTGGGGAGCGATGCAGGTTGAGGCTCCTGGGGCGAGTACGCAAAACGCGCTGCCTTTGCAGCAGACCGTTTATCGCCATCGCCAGTAAGAGTGTGGATGTCGATTTCATCAACGAAGAGTTTGGCAACTTGCTTGTACAAGTTTGTACCATCCTCGGTGGGGAAGGCGCCCTCGGTCGTGCGTTGATCTAGTCGGGACAAGAAAGCAAAAATGAAAGAGGTAGCTGGAAGCCTAGTTTCAACCAAAGGAGCGACACTAGAAAGACGTAAGCACCGTGATGAAGGAAATGTGACGCTGAACAACATACCGGCCCGAAAGGTAGGAGAAGTCATGATATTCTGGAATCATGTCGACCACGGCGTGTCCATCCTGGCGACCCAGGTCCTGCTGCGGCATCATTTCCAATATCTTGTTATGCACTCTCTGGACCAACGACCGGACGTCGTCTGACATGGATTCATTGGGAGGGACAAAATTGTTGACCGCAACCTGTCGTTTCCAAAGCACAGGGAAGGTCAGGATGGCACGCAACACACTGCATTATTAGCTTAATCAACACCTTGAAGAGATAGAGCCTTACCTGTCCTTGATGATATCAAAAGTGATGAGACCAGCGGCAATTTGCTCTTGAGCCCATGTGAAGAAATCAAGAGACAAATTACCCTCGTGGCGATCCATGGCATCTTTGACGAAGTCTTGATCCTTCAAGATGATAGCGGCTTGAAGGACCTTGGTAATGACGGCCTCGGGAAGAACAATCCTGGGAGGACGATAGCTGCCAGGCGGTCCGCTCTCACTCACGGTCCAGACTTCCTGGCAGAGGTCTCTCAAAGTCTTAATCAAGAATTGGTCGTCAGGTGTGTGTACAAGAGACTTGGCAAGGTAGCCAATGATGGATGCCTTGTTTCCTTGACATTCACTGTATGTGTAAAGTCCGTTTCTCTCCGGAGAAACCTTGAGAAAATGAGCGATCGAATCTCTGGGCACTATGACCACGGCCTGTATCAACGGTTAGTCGGTCATAATCTCTCTGGATGGTGGGTGAAAAACTTGCCGCCACGCGATACCAGTGGGTTGCTTCTGGGCCCTGTCAAGTCAAGGTCCATCAGTAAGCGGTAAATTGCAATTCGAAGCAGAAATCACCGCACAAAGTTTCCCTGATAGCCCAGGTAGTCTTCCTCTGGATCAACGTCGAAACACTTCTTTTGAAGAACGTTGTCCTTCTTCAGTGTCATACTTTTCATTACTTCACAACCATCAAGGCCAACCAGCGTGTCGATCTCGTATGAGGTGTCAATAATCTCCTCCAGATCATGGATAGCCCCAGATCTGCCACGGTGGCCTACATCGTAGTTGTCGAAGTAGATGTTGTCATAGTAAGATTTGTAAGACCTGTAGGACTTTCTGCTGTAGTCATCGTCATACCTACATGATCCCATTTGTCTCTTTGCTATCACGGCCAGGAAGATCTCCAAGTTGAGGTCGTTTGAAATCTCCTTGAGAAGATGTACGGAGGCCAGGTCTCGACCCTTAAGAGCATTGAGTGAGATGTTGGCTTGTGTGTACTCGTGATCAAGCCTGTAGTAGGCGTGGCTCAATTCTCGCCCCTCCCGGGTGTTCTGATTAAGCCACGCCTTGAGGATTCTGTGAAGGTGACGCGCCTCGTCCGTATGAAGACAAGCTGTCGGGCATGGCCGCGAAGGATCGATGCAAAGGTTGTACGTGAGGACCCACCGATATCCAGACCTGACAGGGAGAACCTCGTGGACAACATCTGAGTACCAACTGACATACGAGAACCCGTGTCGCAGCGTCGTCAGGATCATCTTTTTGCCTTGGTGCTTGACAGCTACCTCGCCTCCTTCAAAGGGTGACGGCATGCCGATCACAAGAGTTGCAAACATGCCAGGGGCTTTCTCGGTGCTGTTGAGGGCAAAGTCAGCTCTGTGGGAGGTCATGTGTGTATCATCAGGCCACTACCCACTCAGTATGGGGTTTGAACATTGCACCCTTCTCGTAGATCAGCATCTTGTAAAGCTCCGCTGAAACAGGCGAATCGACACCCAAATCCTGAGCGACACATGCGCAGGCTTGCTTGACGTAATTATCCCAGTCCGGATTTCCCAATTCAAACTGATCGGGATTGAGCTCCAAGGTGTTTCGTACTGCGGTGTCGACGAGGGTCTCACTGCCCTTGCCATACGGTGCCTGATGGGCTTGCTCCATCATTTGGCGCACCTGTGATTCCTGCAATGGCAGAGAAATCGTACCAACATCTTGCACCTTGATCTGTGGATCAACATGTGGGAGTTTGCCTTGCGAAGCGAAAGTCCCTGATGACTGGATAGCATCGAGAGCTTCACGTAGTTTCTTCTTAATGCCAACGGGCCCTCCCCCATCAACTGTGGATGTCGCCATGTCTGGATATACAATATCCTATGCGGCGATGGTTTTGCGCTTTAACCACGCTGCGTAGACTTTGGCAGATCTCAGGTCTCGTTCAGTTGAAAGTTGACGTTTTTAAATCGGTAAACCAAGAGAAAAGTTTAGCGAGGTCTTTGTCTGTTCTGTTGACGCAAACGCAGGCCGTTTGAGGCTGACCTCGACGCGCAACGAGTGCAAACGCGTGGAGAGGCCAGGTGACAGACTCTTTAACCTTACCGATGACAAAGACATTACCTATTTAGGCAAACATTAAACATCAGATATTGACTAAACAAGTTAGCGCCATGGTTTGTTTGCGTTGTCTCAACCTTTGGGCACTGCGGGTGACGGTATACAGGTCAATTTTCCACTGATTCCGGCTGCCAATCGAACATTGGTCGATTTGGAATCTGACTGGCTGTAGATGTTCAAATTCCAGCTGCAATTGAGCTATTAGCGCTGGGAAGTAGTAGGACTACATCTTGAAACTAGGCATGTGTATGGCAAAGTCTCGCAAGAAGTGAACCTCGCAAACAGATCGTTTGCCTTTTGACTCGGTTGCCTGGGGTAATCGCAGCGAAATATTGGCCAATATTTAGAATCTGACCCAGATCTCTGGGATATATATGTATTTCTAAGACATATATATACCTTGTTGCGGCGTATTATAACGGCCAGGTGGTCTTGCAGTTCTTCTGCGCCTTGGTTTCAGGCATCTTTACCTAGGTAGGCATGCCGGTACGATGAATATATAACGGTAAGAACACTGTATTGATCTGTGACACGGGACCGAACATTATTTACGGATTCAGAATGTCAATCGCAGATCCAAATTGGGTTGGTTTCTCTAGGTCTTACAGCGCTGTTGCTGTCATGGACCGCAGGAGCTTCCATGGAGATAGGATGGTCCCGAACCCCCTTATGATCATCCGGTCTAAAGAACAGTGCAGCATTGCGAAAGTGCGGAGCCTCAGTAACACGTAGCTTTGCCAAATGTGACGCAGACGAAAGCGTCGTCAAGTCAAATATCGGGATTTGGCTCTGTATTGATGGGTTGAGCACAGCCTCCCGAGGTCGAGGCATGGTGGATATAGGGATGTGATATATGCCTCGGTTGGGAATCTTTGAGAGGGATCTTCATGTTTGGTTGCTCGATCTGTATTTTTATCATGACCAGCCCAACCTTCAAAGGTTGGAAGTGCCCAGGTGCTGCCGTGATCCAGAGCTGACCTCGGGATCTTATAGATCGTCTTATCTCTTATCAGCCCCGCAAACCAGAACGCGTCTCGAACCTCCCGAGGGCGTTCTTACTCCTCACTGCACATGTCTAACATATAATCTTCTGCAAGAGTCAAAGCCAAAGCAGAGATTGCAATGACATCCTCAAGCCCCCAGTTCCTAAGAACAACAGCCAAACCATCCCACCCAGCCCCCGGGCCAACCAATTCACACACCAACTTCCTGACAATCGACACCCTAATAAGTATCCTCTCCAAATCCCTCCTCAACCCCTTTGTAGCCTGGATATTCGTCCTCTGCCTGCGCGCCCAGGTCACACCATCAACAGACCCAGCCTGGATCCTCGCCGTGAGCTATGCAACGGCCCTGACAGTCCTCTCCATCGCGCGGATTATCAATCAGCGCGCCGCCGATGGCGTTCCGCGCACTGTCGATTTCGAGCATGAGGTCGTGGTCATCACGGGAGGGGCGAGTGGGCTGGGTCTGTTGATTGCGCAGATGTATAGCATGCGCGGGGCGAGTGTGGCTGTGCTGGACATCAAGGATGTTCCAGAAGACAGCCGCGATGAAGTCTTTGGGGAGGACGTTTTGTATATTACGTGTGATGTCGCGGAGAGAGGCGCCTTGGAGGTTGCGAAAGGGCGAATTTTGCAAGAGGTAGGTTTTGCTTTTTCCAATTTTTGGTTTCGTTGCGTTACTTTCGGTCCCATATCGCCCTATTAGTACTACGGTTCTAGTGATTAAAATGGTTGGACAAGCTGTTTTCATAGTGCCCGATGGCTTGCTTCAATTGGGGTCTGATTCGCTAAATGTTTTGCAGCTAGGAACACCGACGATCGTTATCAACTGTGCCGCGGCTAGGATCAACGGCCTGTCGCTGCTTGATCTGCCAGCGGACGCATTCGAAAAAACCATCCGCACTAATCTCCTGGCGACTTTCCATCTGTACCAAGTCTTCTTGCCTGGCATAATCGCAGCAGAGAGTGGAGGAACCCTTGTCACAGTTAGCTCCGTGCTGGGCCAGCTGAGTGCTGCGGGGCTGTCAGACTACGCAGCAAGCAAAGCCGGACTTAGCGCGCTGCATCGGACGATAGAAGCGGAAATTCGGGGTAATCCGTTGATCAAGACATTACTGGTGGAAGTTGGGCAGATGTCGACGCCATTGTTCGACTGGGTGCGCGCGCCGAACAATTTCTTTGCGCCAGTCTTGGAACCGGTCGAAGTCGCCCGGGAGATGGTGGCAGCAATTGATAGCGGTCGAGGTGGTGTGATCAGATTGCCTATTTATGCAAAGCTCGTGAATTGGTATGCCGTGCTGCCCGCTACGGTGCAGCGGGTCGCGAGATATCTGAGTGGAATCGATGCTGCCGTGAATCAAAGCCGGCAGACATCTGGGAAGACAGATTGATAGGTGGCTCGAATGGAGCTGAGCGGTATATATTGGCATGAATCATGAAGAAGGACTCTTGTATGAGTCCAACTAAGATGTATTATAAAGCAGAGCGGTCTGCTTCATCGAACATTTTACCCATTCAACCATAGTTTCGATTGCAGCAAGTCTTGCAGCCGAGGCTGGTCGATAGAAAGTGATAAATCAAGTGGATCGATTTATTGCTCGCTGGCCAGAATCATCTTCTCACGCTCATGGGTTCTGGGCGCCAGGTTACTCTTCTTAGTATGCTTGCGCACATTCTCCTCACGCCTCTTAATAGCATTGAGCTCCTCGCGCTTGATCTCACCAGCCTTCTTGATAGGCTTGGGCACATGACGCTGGCGCTTGATGCGGCGAATTTCGGGCATGTGTGAATACCGCTTGATCAGAGCCTGGTCGTACTCCAGCTTGGAGCGTTGACGGGCAGTCTTGACTCCACTGCGATCCGATGCATTGGCACGCCAGAGACGAATATTGCCATCGTCCGATCCTGACAAGACATACTTGTTGTCAGGCGTGAACGTTGCCGAGAAGACACGTTGCATCCGCTTTGTGTGGTAGATGTCACGCGAGTGACCAGTTGATCTGTTCCATAGGCGGATTGTCCGATCGTATGAGGCAGTGACCAGCTCTTCACCTGTGGGACTGAAATCAACATCCATAACAGCAGCCACATGGTCCTTCAACACATTGAGAGCACGATCCATCTTTCTCATATCAAATATGTAGGCGTTGTGATCCTCGTTTGCCACGGCAAAGTTGAACGCTTCCATTGGGTTCCAAGAAATGGCGTTAGATGCCAGTCTCAATGTCGTCTTGTGTACCGGCTGGGAAGTACGCAGGTCGTACATGATGACAGAGCGGTCCATGGCGGTCGAAGCCAGGATAGAAGTCTCAGTCTGATTGAATGCAACAGATGTGATGGTGTCAACGCTAGTCGGCCAATGCAGAGTCTGCGACGGTGTGGAGGAAGGCCGGGAAAGGTCGTAGACAGAAATGACACCAGAAGCGGCAGCAAAAGAAGGGAGGGTTCGGTGATGCGTGACACTGGTGAAGGCACTATTTCCGAGATATGTTGCCATTGGTGGAGCCTCAGATGATGAGTTGTAAGGATCCCACAATTTAATCGTCCTGTCACTTGCGCATGACAGCAGCTTCCGCTCCGGTGTCCAGCAAAGGCCCTTCACCATGTTTTCATGGCCTTGGGTATTCCAAACCTCGCCCTGCGTTGTCAGATCCCACACCTTCACCACACCGTCGCCACTGCCACTCGCAAAGCGTTCGAGCGAGCCGGGATCCTTTGCCATAGAGTAAACACCGTCAACGTGTCCGTTACCCATCTGGGCCAGGAATGGAGCAGCAAACATGCGCTCCATTTTGATTGCATTCAGAGCTCGAGTGTATTCACGAGCTCGCTCAAAAGGATGCTGAGTCGGATCCAGATTCCGCGACTGGCGAACGACAGCGGACCCGGGGGCCTGCTGTGACGCTGTTGAGCGGGTGAGTGCTTTGATTTTCTATAATTCATTAGCATGGCTATCCAAGAAACAAAATTTTAAGGAAAAACACTCACCATGGTGCTGTTATGAAAACGATGTAGAGAAGAAAAGAAAAATGCCAAGATGGAACTTTTTTTCTGTTTGATTTGCCAAGCGGGCGGTGAGAGGACAGTGAGCTGCTGCCAGCTTCGAGCTCCCCATTCGACCTGGTCATCAACCTCTCTTCAAACCACCATCTTCTATTGTTCTCCTTCTCTTTAATTCCTCATCTCGCTTGCTCGCCATTTACCCTCTTTTATCATGTCATCCAAGGTCTCACCACGGATTCAAGAAGTCCGAGATCTGACGAAGGAGGATCCCTCCAAAGCAGCGACCAGTTACCAGAAGATCCTCTCAGAGGGCCCCGGATCTACAGAGGCCTCTTCACGAGACTACGAACATGCCTTGATTGGATTGGGCGAGGTGTATCGGGATGCGAAGAAGCCACAGGAGATCGCGGACCTCATCAAGACCAGCCGTGACACCTTCTCGTCATTTGCCAAAGCTAAGACGGCCAAGCTAGGTAAGTTGTGCGCTAAATCAAGTTTATAGAAACCGCCTAACTATTATTGTTTAGTCCGTCAACTTCTGGACCTGATTAGCGAAATCCCCAACACACTCGAACTCCAAGGCAACGTCATCCAATCATGCATAGAATGGGCTATTGCCGAGCGGCGATCGTTCCTTCGCCAGGCCCTTCAAGCTCGACTCGTTGCCATCTATATGCAGAAGCAATCCTATTACGATGCGCTCACTCTTATCAACTCTCTTCTTAGTGAGCTGAAGCGCCTGGATGATAAGCTTATGCTGGTGGAAGTACAACTGCTTGAGTCGCGTGTGTACCACGCTCTGGGCAACCAGGCCAAGGCACGTGCTGCTCTGACGGCAGCACGGACGTCGGCCGCCTCCGTCTACACGCCGCCGAATCTGCAGGCCGGTCTGGACATGCAGAGTGGCATGCTACACGCCGAAGACAAGGACTTCACCACTTCATACTCCTATTTCATTGAGGCGCTTGAGGGGTACAGCTCACTCGATGAGAGCGATCTGGCCACGGCGACATTGCAGTACATGCTTCTGTGCAAGATCATGCTGAACCTAGTGGATGATGTCACACAGCTGCAAGGCTCGAAACAAGCGCAAAAGTATGCCAGTCCACGCCTGGAGGCAATGAAGGCCGTGGCACGGGCCCACGCCAACCGGTCTCTAGAGGAGTATGAGAAGGCCCTTTCGACCTACAGATATGAATTGGGCAGCGATGTATTCATCCGAAACCACCTCCGTCGTCTTTACGATGCCATGCTGGAACAGAACTTGATCAAGGTCATTGAGCCCTTCAGCCGGGTCGAGCTGGACCACATTGCGAAGATGGTGGGTTTGGATACACAGCAGGTGGAAAGGAAGTTGTCTCAAATGATCTTGGACAAGGTGATCATTGGTGTATTGGACCAGGGCTCAGGATGTCTGATTGTGTACGATGAGACGGAACGGGACCAGGCTTACGATGCCGCACTGGAGACAATTGAAAAGCTCGGCAATGTGGTGGAAGGTCTGTATACTAACCAGGCGTCTCTTCTCGAATAGAAAAGATGGGATATGTCCAATGCAATTGAGACGATGACTTGATAGGAAATAATCGAGACAATGCACGATCACACTCAATACCCATTAGTTCTGCACGGAATTAGTATTAATCATGTAAAGTACCTCTCAATATTTAACTTCTAGCTGTTTATGGAATGTCAACTGCAAAATTCAAGTAGAACAAAAAGTTTTGTCCTCTCAACGGTGTTGATCGCGATCGTCCGAAAAGGGTAAAGCGCGACGGCAAAAGAATCGCGACCTCGCATCTCCAACATCTCGCATCTTTCCCCCATCCGTCATCCTCCCACCAACATTTTGGTGCTTAATTTCTCCACAATGCAAGCTCCAATGCAGCAACATTATGCTCGGGCTATGCCCCCAAATGCGCAGCGATCTCCAGCCGCGCCACGTCGCCCCCCAGGGCCAGGTATGTCTCCTTTCATCGGTCTCCACCCATTCGTCTCGGCTTTAATCTTACATCTCTATAGGTGGCGCGATGCCTGTTCCGATGCCACAGCACGCTGTTGCCCAACAGTACATGGCCTCACGACCCATGCCCCACCCGAATGATGCTGCCCTTCGGCGCAGCCGCAAGCCGACCGACAAGAACCTCCCCGACGGCATTGAAGAAGTGATCATCGGCGAGGGTGTTCAGCAATATAAAAACCTTCGCGACTTAGAAAAACGATTGGATGCTGCTGTTGTGCGGAAGAGACTGGATATTCAAGACTCCATCAACAAGACCGTCAAGAAGTATCGGACTATGCGCATCTGGATCTCTAATACCGTCGAAAACCAGCCATGGCAAGGTCCGGGCAACAACCCAGGCTCCGGTCGCTACAAAGTGCGCATCGAAGGACGTCTGCTAGACGATGAAACCGACCCTACGGTTCCCGATAAAGACGAGAAAGATGAAGACGCGATGGACCACGATGGAGCTCAAGACGATAAGGCAAAGAAACCCGAGTCTAAAAGCCAATCCCAGCGATTCTCGCATTTCTTCAAGGCTATCAACATCGATTTTGACAAGCCCGTCTCTGCTATCCCTGACGAGGTCAAGCCAGTTAACTGGTCTAAACCAAACGCGCACCCCAACACACCAGCGCCCCCGAATGCCGAATTTGATAGTCTACAATTCTCCCGGGCCTCGCAAGACAATCTGAATGTTACCATCAGCCTTGTCCGGGACGAAGTCCCAGAGCGATACAAGTTGAGCAAGGAGCTGGCCGAGGTTCTGGATGTCGAAGAGGAGACCCGAAGTGGAATTGTGCTCGGAATCTGGGATTACATCCGAGCCATGGAATTGCAGGAAGATGAGGAGAAGCGACAAGTGCGCTGTGATCATCGTCTACGCTCGGTATGTACTTTGAATATTTGGTCTTTCTAGACTCCGCTAACAAATTCTGTAGATCTTTGGCCGGGAGCAAATGTTCTTCCCTCAGATCCCTGAAAGCGTCGGTCCTCACACCAGCCCAATGGAGCCAATCAAGCTTCCCTACACCATTCGTGTCGACGAAGAGTTCCACACCGACCCAACCCCGACCATCTACGATATCCAGGTCGCAGTTGAAGACCCGCTGCGCACCAAGATGATGGCTCTCACTCAGAACCCGGCATACACAAGCGGCCTGCGCCAGATCTCCTCCCTTGATGACCAAGTTGCTTTAATTGTCCAGGCTCTTACACACTCCCGCGCTCGCCACTCATTCTACACTGCTCTGAGCAAGGACCCGGCCAATTTCGTTCGTCGCTGGATCAGCTCTCAGCGCCGCGACCTGGAGACTATCATGGGCGAAGCTACCCGTGGAGGCGGCGAGGATGGTAGCGGACCTGAATTCCGCTATGGCGGCGTTGATGGCCCGTGGGACTCTGAGGTGGCCAAGGAAGCTGTGCGGTACATGCTGGCTAAACCCGAAGCTGCGGCTGCCCGGTAGGTATTCCAGCTTGTCTTTTCCTTTTGACTCGCATCTCTACACTGCCAACAGTTATGCAATGGAGATCGGTTGATGTATTCTTTTCTCTTTGATCTATCTGATATAGGGCGCTTTTGTGGTGTTCGGACTGGTGTAGGGGTATGACAGGCAGGATTGAATTGTTTTGAAATCCGTATTTTAAGAATCTGATATGATACAATATGATTCCGGATTTGTTTTAATAGTTGTGTGAATAGAGCCATAACGCCAGTCATTGTATCTCTCCACCAGTATAAAAGATTGGATGAGAACAACCAAAAAAAAATAATGTGCATGTAAGCTAATGAGAGGATTCACAAACCCCAATCAATTGTAAAGCAGAATGGACAAAAGAGAGGAGAAAACTTAACAGCCCTCAAAGATACGTAGATTATAAGGATAATCTCAACTCCCATCCAAATGTCAAACACCAGGCAAAGATATCTTTGCGACAAGCTCTGCCTTCCGTTTCCGCAACTCCTCCCCGAGACCCGAGTCCACGCCTGAGGAGACCTGTTCTTGCAACGAGGAAAGATCACCTTGCAAAATGGCGGTCTCCTCCTGCTCCAGCTTGGAAGCCGCCTCAAGGACAACATCGTGCACAATATCCTCCTTGAGCTGCACAGCCTTCTCTGCACTAACAGGCTTCTTCTCAGCAGCAGCAGCCGGAGCGCGGAAGCGCTTGAGAACAGTCTCAACCATCTTGGAGAACCAGAAAAAGTTCAAGAAGTTCAAGATCAAGTTCGATCCGACGTAGGTCACGACCAGCCATGTCGGTACACCTCCCGCGGTGTACTCCTTGAACTTGGTGATCTCGGCGTTGGCGCGCGCGCAGGCTTCGTTGACACACAAGCTACCGTCCCGGGCTGGGTAGAAGACATTCGCATTGACGCTCGCGGGTTCAGAGAGCGGGGCTGCGGCTGCGGACCAGGTTTGCTGAAGTGCATTCCACATGTCTCCGTACACCACGACTGTTTGCCAAGTGCCCCAGACGAGGCGACAGGAGAAGAAGCTGAAAAGCAAGGCCATGCCATTATACCATTGGGCACGGCTGCCAGTCATGTTGACTTTGTCGAGGAACCAGTGGATATTGAGGAATGGGCTGGAGAGCTCATAAAGGATGAAGGTCGGGGCGAAGTAGTTAAGGAATGGTCTCTGCGGAAACTATGTTAGATGTGTCTCGAATTTGAAAAATGCATAGATGCCAATGATCTTCTTGATACTGAATGTATCTATATCAGGCAGATTGGAGAGGCAACTTACAAAGCCTAGACTAAACACCCACAAGGCGCTGACAGCATGGAAAAGCATGCCAATGCCAAACATGCGCACATGCACAATGCTGACGATCAAGTCATATACAAAGTATCCCACGGCCAAAGCTTGAATGAGACCACAAGCACCTGTATATCCGAAGACGCGCTCACCGGAGGTCATGGAGCTGCGCTCCTCGTCGTAGTACATAACCCACAGGGCAGCAGCATTGATGACAACGCTCTGAACCAGAGAGACAACATGAATATCCCAGTTCAGCTTCGTCCGGGGAGTGAGCTTGTTGTAAGACCGAGCAAAGAGTATTGCCGAGAGGCGAGGCGAGAGAACTGCATGGATGAACAGGTAGAAGGCGAACGCTGCGATAACCTCGTGGATATGGTCGGCAAGCGTCGGGCTGTTCAGTCGGATGGCATAGGGCTCTGCGAAGCTCCGCAGCCATTCCGGAGGGGGTGGAAACGGGTCCAACATCGTGGGATTTCCCCTCAACCAGCTGTGATCACCCGATGTGGGGGAAAGCTGTTTGAGGTTCGGAAGTCGGAATGTAGATCTATATGTAGTTAAAAGGGCACCCTGTCCTGTCTACCATGAAGAACGGAAAAAGGAAAAGGAACAGGCAACAAAGGAAACCCTGAGAACTAGAAATAGGGGAGAAATAGTGTATGCTCTATGCGGAGATCGAGTAAGAGGATGACCAGGTAACCTTGGGAAAGTTGGCCTCGGCATAGCCTCAGGCAGCAATGATTTGTTGGGATCACATGATCACCTGCCTAGTTCGTCAGGTCAGGCTTGTTGACTTGTACAATAGGTAACTAACAGGTGGTGGAAAAAAGAACATGAGGTCTACAAGGAATACCCATTGCAAGGAAGATAGCAGCTAAAAATATGACATGTGATGCAAATGCATACCTCTGAACGACCTGGTGATCTTGACCACATGGATCTATACAATCTAACTACATCACATGCGAGTGTTCTTGAGGAGTAAAAAGAGAATCATCATTAAGCAATACACATTTATAGCCACAAAACGAAAGTCGTCCAAGTCATCCGAACACAGAAGCAAAACAAGAGTGGTATATGAAAAAGAAAGAAAACATCAATGGTGCAAGCAACCCCAGTAAAACAAAACATTTTAATCAAACTGCAACATCAGTGCCAAGTCCGCTGTCGCTAGGGGGAGCCAACAGCTTCATAACTTCAGCTTCCGCAGCCTCATTGGCCTCTCGAATCTGGCGGGACATTTCGTGATCCTCATTCTGGTTCTCATGTCCAGAATGCTCTGCATCCTCTCGTGTTGTCTGTGCATCGTCTTCTGACTCGGAACCGTCGATAGAAATATCATCATGGCGGTCCTCGTGGTCGTGCTCAGCGATTGAGCTCTCCGCCACACTGTATGAATTTGTGGAGCTCACTCCGCTGACACGGCGTTGACCTGCGGCATCTGCAACCACATTGTCGACGATGCTGCCAGAGTAACTTGTCTTGCGCTCTGTGCCTGCGTTGCTTGCTGCATAGCTTGTCCTCCGGTCAGTGCCAGCGTTGCTCGGAGCATAGTTGTGTTCGGTTTCAGTGGCAAGGTCGGATTCTGCGTAGCTCGTCTTACGGTCGGTAGGTGCGTTGCTTTCCGCGTAACTGGTCTTGCGCTGTGGAACGGCATCTTCCGCTTCGCTGGCAATCTCGTCCTCTTCGTGGAATGGCGCG
This sequence comes from Penicillium flavigenum, assembly GCA_002072365.1. NCBI lineage: Eukaryota > Fungi > Ascomycota > Eurotiomycetes > Eurotiales > Aspergillaceae > Penicillium > Penicillium flavigenum. The sequence goes on from MLQL01000037.1 coordinate 58,406, forward strand.
TTCTCTTTATCGGCAACAGAAGTTGGGCCAGCCCAAGAAGACTTGCGAAGAGAGTTTGATTTCACAGAGTGGCTGCGCTTCAAGTTCGTGATGCCGGATTTGACACTCGCCTGCAGGTCCACACCACGGTTGCCTGTGACGTGACTTAAGCTAAGAATTCGGCGTTCTTTTCCGATGTTGGGCTGCACAGCACCTGTGCCAGCATGAAGAGAGGTCGGCATTCTTTTCAGAGCCATCCCAACCCCATTCCCAAGCAGACTGCGACTATCCTTGGGCTCTTTGGCGGTGCTGACAGTGCTCGCCACGCTGGGACTGCGGGCGCCTGTGCGTGAGGAACGGGTACTCCGAGTGCTGCGGTTCCTCTTCAGGTTCATGGCCTGCACGCTGTTGGATCGGCCTAGGAGCACGGTACGAGCATGGTCGAGCACACCCTCCAGAATACGTTTCTCAAGGCCATCTGCGCGGTCCTCCATCTGCCGCATCTCTTCGTGGCGTATCTCTAGAGCCGTTTCAAGACCGGACAGATCCTTGCTGAGCTTGTTGTTTTGTTTGATCATGTCTTCCTTCTCTGCTTTTAGGCGATGGATCATGTTCAGCATAGAATCCTTTTCTTCATGCAAACCAACAAGCTCCGCTTCGACTTGCTCACGTTGCGAGACTCTTCGTTCAAGGGCGACCGCAGCCTCCTCAGCTTCGCGTCGCTTTCGCTCGGTGTCTTCAGCGATCAGAGCTGACTGGGCAGCGAACATTTCATTCATTCTGCGGGAGTTTTCCATGATATCCCTGTGCATCTCATCCAGCTTCGTCATCTGGGTAACAGAATGATCGGGTTCCGACGGATTGAGGCGGCTGAGCAATGCGTCCAGTTTCTCATGAACGGGACCACTCCCATTGGTGGCGTGATCTAGCAGCTCATTGAGCTTCTCATATATTTGGTCATTCGAACCTGGCGCTTGATCCAGAGCACGATCAAGTTTCTCGTGGAGTTTGTCATTCTTTGAGTGATCAAGCAGAGTGGTCAAAACCTCGTGGACCTTGTTGTTCTTGGTATGCTCCAAAATGTCGTCGATTTTACTGTGCAGCGGAGTGTCCTCTATGGCGAGTGTACGGTCTGATTCTGGTGGAGGCAGCGCAGGTAGCATTGCTGGGATATTTGAAGGTAGTGCTGACAGTTCCGACTTGAAATCCTCTGCTGACTTTTGGGAGTGATCGTAGTGCTGGCTGACAATGGTCAATATCTCCTGCACAGATTCCAGAATACGAGGATGGAATTCAAGGAGCTTGCTCTCCACTCGATCAGTGGCAGCTGTGGCCCTTTCGTTTTCGGCTTGAGATTGCTCTTGGTGCGATCTCACATCGTTGTGCATGTTCTCCATTTGCTGGCGGGACTGATCGACTTGTTCCATGAGAGCCTTCGTGTCCACACTTAATCGCTCACAGGTCTCGTTAACACTATCGCCCATAGCACCAATGACAAGCTTGATGTCCTCAGCAAGACTTCTTGTACTTGTCAAAGATTCAGTGTGTGCCAGATCTCTTTCTTCGGTTTCTGAGAACTTCGAGTGGAGAGATGCGTTCGCATCTTCATACTTAGCCAGGACCTCGGAAATCTTCTCGTCGATCTTTGTCCCAAGCTCCACGATAATGGCGGCCCGTATCTCATCGTGCTTGACCATTGTAGCGGCATCCCGCTCCTCCTTTTCCGCCTTGACTGCATCTTCCTCGCCCCGAGAACGTTCGAACTCGCGGTTGATAAGGTCGGTGAGCTCCTTTATATTTTCGACTGTTGTGAAGCTCTCCGCGGTGATTGCTAGGCCTTCGAGAAGCTGTTTAAGCTCATCCAGACCTTCAGTGCTGCCGTCAAGCTTGCTCTTGAGTTCGTCCCCGAGCTCGCCAACGACAAACTTGGCTTCGTCGATTTTCTCGGCAAGACCACCGTGCTCAACCTTGCGGGCATCAAACCCTTGGGCGGTCAATTCGTCACTAGCCTCCATCTTCTCTCGGAATTCGCAGACAAGTGTTGACAGCTCCTGAATATCTGTCTTGGTGGGAAGAGTATCCACATCAGGAAGCTTAAGCTCGTCGACTTGAGTCTTGACTTCGAAGATCATGGCTTCCACCGTTTGGAGATCAGATTTGAGCAATCTCTCCGATTCGTCTTCCTCGCCGTCCTTGGCTTTGCTCTTCATCTCATCTAAGACAACCCAAACATCTTTGATGAGACCCTCCAAAGTGCCGATCTCAGACTTCGTGGGAGCCTCGGCTTCGACGCGACTAGAAAACTCGGCAATAGAGACCTTGGCCTCTCGGATCATGGTCTCGAGAGCTCCAATATGCTCGGGGGTGGCGACCTGGTCGGGTGAAGGGAAGACAAGCTCATCCATCTGCGTCTTAGTACTCAAGAGTAACTGCTCGAGAATCTCAATGTCTTGCTTTCCAGCGGGATCGCCATTCTCGGTACTTTGTTGAGTACTCATCTCACCCATGGCGAGCTGAACTTCGTGAAGCGCGAGAAGGACTTCATCAAGGTGCGAGCGCTTGAGGGCATCCTCAGTAGGCTCTGCGGCACGAGGGGTAGTTTCAATGGCCTCGACCTTGTCATGAAGCTGAGTAATGAGCACTTTCAGACCGTCAATGTCAGGCGTGATGCTGGGCTCGTTTGCCAGCATGAGTTCACCGCCGCGGACGGTGCTGGCATCATTCAGCTCTTTGTTAGATCCATGGAGAGAATCCATTTCGAGCTTCAGGTCCGCAAGCCCATCCTTTATGGCATTGACAATCTCGGAGTTGTCGAACTCAGTTGGCTTCTCCAGTAGTTTCTTCAGGTCGTCACGGATCGAGCCAACGCCGTCTGTGAATGCATCGAGAAGCTCACTTGTCGCGGACAACGTGCTCTCGTTGCCATCTCTACGTGATGTCTCATCACGCAGGATGTCGAAATGCTCACGGAGTGCGGATATGATTTCATCTTTCTCAGCCCCAGGCTCGGCACGAACCACACTCATCTCCATATGCTCACGAAGGCTCTCGAATTCCTGCTTGATGGTATTGACGACATCATTTTCGTTGCCATCTTTGAGCGAGGTCTGCTCACGTAGATTGTCGAAATGTTCACGGAGTGCGGATATGATTTCGTCTTTCTCAGCACCAGGCTCAGCACGAACCATACTCATGTCCATGCGCTCACGAAGAGTCTCAAATTCCTGCTTAATGGTCTTGACAACACCATCGCCGGAGTCATTTTTGTGGCGATCAGCAACATCTCGAATGGCATCCAAGATCTCGTCTTTGTCTTCGGTTGCATTACTGCGGAGAAGAAGGGTGGTGATTGTCCCCCGCAAGTGCTCGAACTCTTTTTCCATGGCATCCAGAAGCTCAGGTGTATCAGGAATGCCTCGCGATGCATTCAGAAGAGATGTATCCGTAATGGTCTTCTCCATATCAGCTTGAAGGAGTCGGAAGCCTTCTTTCACCGTGTCAATTACTTCGTCCTTGCCGGAAAGATCGGCAGCAGTAACCACGTAAGTTTCGATCTCCTTGCGAACTACGTCAAGGCCATCCTTGATTGCGTCGAGGACCTGCTCAGTGTCTCTTCCGCCGGCGGCCGAGTACTGCTTAAATTCCTCCTTCATACCTTCGAATAAAGTCTGGAGGCGGTCGGTCATCTCCCCACCAACATTGGTATTCGCGGTACTGATGGCCACGTTGAGACCAGAGGTGATTGCCTCCATGAGGTCGTCCTGGTTCAGCTCAATCTCCCGGGTGATCGAGTTGCCGTTTTGAATGCCTTCTGCAATGGCAGACAAAATCTCCTCCCGTGAGATGGACGGCTCTTGGACGTTGGTGCTGAGGGCTGACTGTTGGCTGCTTGTCGATGCTTCAATGCCATCGACGATAGCAGTCATGATCTCCTCCTTAGAAACACTAGGCTGGCCATTTATGCCAAGCGAAGCATGAGAGTGCTCAATACCCTCGACAATTGCATTGAAGATTTCTTCCCGGGATAGTGTGGACTGCTGATTCTCAACCTCTTGCTCAGGCGACGTGAGAGCACGGGAAGAAGAGTTATTAGAGTTCTCAATGCCGTCAGCAATAGCGTTCAATATCTCGTCTCTAGAGATATTCGGTTCTTGGTGGTTTGATGAGTGTTGTATGCCCTCCAAAATAGCACCAAGGATCTCATCTCGAGAAATACTACGCTCCCCATTATTGGCGAGGGAGGACCGCGAGTGCTCGATGGCATCCACGATAGCGCTGAAAATCTCATCGCGAGAGACGGTCTGCTGGACGTTGGTACTGAGAGCTGATTGCTGGGCATTCATTGAATTTTCAATGCCCTCGGCAATGGCATCCAAAATTTCATCGCGAGAAATGTTCGTGTGGGCAACAGCAACAGCTGATTGTTGAGCGTTAAAGGCTTCCTTGACAGCATTCATAACATCATGGCGAGAAATGCGCGCCTCATCCATCTCTTTGGCTGCAGTGAAATGGGCTTCAAGGCCATCGGAGACAGCACTGACAATTTCATCACGGCCAAGACCAGAGTCGTATGAATCCTTGCTCAGTGTGCTTTGTGTCATGGATCCGGCCAATGCACCGAGGATCTCGTCCCGGATAGAGTTAAGTTGGCCGACGTTGTCTTCATCCATAGACCTGGAGGTGGCGTGGTTTGCCATTGTTCCAGTGACAGCTTCAATGATCTCATCGCGGACAGAGTAGAGGTGATTGACGTGGTCCTCATCCAAAGACTTGGGCTGCGTATTGTTCACTGCCATCGCTCCAGCAACAGCTTGGAGGATTTCGTCGCGGAGGGAACTCAGATGACTGGCATGGTCTTCGTCCACAGATTTAGAGCCTGCTGCATGACTTGCCACTGCACCGGTGACGGCTTCAATGATCTCATCGCGAATAGAGTAGAGCCGATTGACGTGATCCTCGTCCAGAGCCTTGGGCTGCATATTGTTGGCTGCCATCGTCCCTGTGACTGCATCGAGAATTTCATCGCGGATCGAATAGAGGTGATTGACATGTTCCTCGTCCAGGGACCTCGAACCTTCGGTATGACTGGCCATGGCTTTAGAAACAGCATCGAGAATCTCATCGCGCACTGAGTGAAGATGGCCGACGTGTTCCTCATCAAGGGATCTGGAGGCAGGCTCGGGCTGCTTCTCCAAGCATTCGCGGATGGTCAAGATTATCTCATCTCGAGATATGCTTGGAGGATGCTCTATCTGTGGAGGAATAAACTTCTGCATGCCGTCCTCGACGGCTGCGAGGACCTGGTCATAGGTGACTGCCTGTTCATGCTGAGGCTGGTAAGACTTGAGACCTTCCTCAAGACATGTGAGGATTTCATCTCGTTCCAAGCCAAAGTTGTTGAACTCGATTTCAGGCTTGTAGGTCTCCCAGGCTTCACGGACAGTTTCGAGAATATCTTCTCTGTCCATTTCAGCACCTCGCGAGACGGCTTGAGGTTGAGGAAGTTCAAACTCATCGAGAGCCTTTTTCACAACAGAGTAGATGGCGGCACTGTTCATAGTTGATCGGAACTCGGACAAGTCGGACGATTGCTGCCGACTCTCGTTGATAGTTGCAGCCAGCTGCTCTTTGAGGTCGTCCAGACTGCGATTGACGATGGCAGAAATTTCTTCTGGGCCGGCAGCTCTGGGCTGATCCTCAGGCTGGTCATTGGCACGGGAAGTCTCGATCTCGTCTAATCGCCGCCCGAGTTCTCGACCCATGCCCAGAACCTCACCTCGTAGTTCGCGTACCAGCGACTTCACACCGTTGGTCATTCCACCTCCCTCGACAACGCTATTCTTGACACTTCTAAGAATTGCCAACACTTCATCGGAATTGGGCGAAGAACCATCTCCCTTGTCGGAGTTGGAAAGGTCTAGTGCACGTTCAGTTTCAGGATCCACGGGTCCCATTGACCTAGATCGTGTCGGCTCGGGGGAGGCATTTTCGGATTGAAAATTATCGAGATTGGCGGCCACGCCGTAAGATCGGACGAGGGCTTTGCTCGAAGGATCCTCTTTGACGAGGTTGAGAATCTCCTCGAGCATGGCAGTGACCTTATTATCGGCATCCTTGTCTGAAGCGGTACCAGCGGGTCGAGACTTGATTTCTTCAACGAGCTCCAAGAGCCTTTCCTCACCTTCCTTAGTTGCCATCTCACGCAATACCTTTTCGAGCAAAGCCAGGGCTGCGGAGCCGTCGGAAATCGGGGAAGGTGAGACGCAAGAGTCCCGATCAAATGCGAATGGATTCGGGCTGGGCATCCGAGGCACGGAGTAGCTCCTCTTCGAAACGGGACTATCGGGATCCTTGGGGTTAGGCCCATCACCACCCTTGAAAAGACTGCTGAAATCAAACCTTGTAGCATCAGCGTCCAGGTACTTGTTCGTAAGATGAGAAGACAGGTCCTTAAGACTCTTGCGGATGTCTTCATCGCGTGCGTTGGTTGCCGCCTTGAGGCTAACCAGGTCGGTGGCATTGTCTTTGCTGCGTCGGCTCAGATTCATCATCTCACGCTGCAAGCTGCTTGCAATATCCGTAAGGCTGTGGAGCTGATTCGATAGGGAATCCATGCTCGTATTCTTCGCTGGATGCGGCTGCGGCTCCAACGGCCCAGCGATCAACTTTGGCGGTCTGGAAGGTGATGGAGGGTCGGGTTCTAAAGGTAGCTGCATGTTTTGAAGGGCTAACATTGTAGCTGACGGTGGAGTACTCTCTCCCAATATCGGCTTCGATAAGTACCGACTCGATAGGGAGTAGTTCATGTCCCGGTCCGCGTCTTGACGGAGGGCTGGCGAACTGATAGACTTGGTAGGATCGCGCGGCTTGGCCGCCTCAATTATCGTCGCACGAAGAGGGCGCTCTGGGGATTTGTTCTCAAGGTAATTCATAAAGTCGGTGCGCGCATCTTGTCGGGTATCTTCAGGCTGTAGTGACTGCATGCGCTTGTGGTGCTGTCCTTTGACCAACGACCTCTCTGGGGAAGACTTGAGTGGCATGGGATTTGTTGTGTAAGAGCTGGGTGCATGTTCGCTGGGCTTCTCTGTAAATTTTGCGGCCACTGCTTGAATATTGGGAGAAACATTGGACCTCGTAGCAGGGCTCATTGGGCTCATCGAACGAGGATTCATTGGTAGCGGCGGAGGCGCACGCTCGGGATCCGAACTGTCCCACCTGCGTAGACCGCGTTTTAGCATTTGTTTGATATCACCCATGGGATCCGTCAAGACAAAATTAGGAGGCATTAGTTGCGAAACCTACATTGGAACTTTAGGCTCCGAGTATGTCATTGAATGCCGGACCAATTCCCGGTCACGGGAGGCGTCCTTTTCTGGGGACGGCATGATGTCTTCGTGAAGGGATTGTCGAGATGTTTCAAAAAGGTATTGACAATATGGATGGAATGTATGTAGGGGATGTGTAGAATGCGTTCAAAGTAAAAACAGAAGCAAGGTCATCAAGGCATATCAACACAAGGGAGGAAACGCTGGAAGAACAAAGCAAAAGCTAACAATCTCAGAACTCGGTGGAGGAGAGAAAATCACCGGGAGATCAGCTTGATAAGAGAAAAGCAAGTGGAGATGAGTTGTCTGGAGAGAGGCAACAGCTACGCAACCTTGTACACATCACTCACGGCCATAGCAACCGGGGCAACTACGATCGTCATGTAAACAAAACCTGAGTCAGCAGGAACAAGGCGGTGAGCAGCGCTGGGCACAGGTGGGCACCTGCCCAAGCTGGGGCTGGGCGCCTGCCCGGCGACACATCGATTATGTCATCATTTGATCCGGACCCAATGGGGAAACTATCCCCAAACAGGCTAGTCGCCATCTGTCGGTAAGTCGACCAATCAAGCCACAGCACACAAATCGCTACTGTGCCCTGAAACCCTCTACCTCACATCCGCAAAACCGAAGACTTCGATCTTGACCGTTCCGTATCTCGACAACCACCCATCCTCGCCGCCCCCGGGACCTTCAAAATGAAGTGTACGTCTTCACCATTCGACCCCCCTTGCGATTTATATGCTGATGGATATGTTACAGTCATGAAAGTGGGCCGTGTGGCCATCATCACCCGTGGCCGCTACGCCGGTAAGAAGGTACGACGAGAATCCTGATCCTCCCCGGAAATTGAGCACGAGAATGGCAAGAGACGAACGACCTGCAAACGAAAGACTCGAGTTTTGAAAGAGCACAATGCAATGTGGAGGAACTGCGCGACAATGAAAAAAATTCGGAGTGCTAATCAGGCATTTTTGTTCGAATTTACAGGTCGTCATTATCCAGCCCGTTGATGCTGGCTCCAAGTCGCACCCCTTCTCCCACGCCATTGTCGCCGGTATCGAGCGTTACCCCCTCAAGGTGACCCGTGGTATGGGCAAGAAGCTCGTCGACCGCCGCAGCCGCATCAAGCCTTTCATCAAGGTCGTCAACTACAACCACTTGATGCCCACCCGTTACACTCTCGAGCTTGAGGGTCTTAAGGGTACCGTCACCAACGACACCTTCAAGGAGGTCTCCCAGCGCGAGGACGCCAAGAAGACCATCAAGAAGGCCCTTGAGGACCGTTACACCAGCGGAAAGAACCGTTGGTTCTTCACTGCCCTGCGTACGTTTGGCCCAGGATATACATATATATGCACTTCGAGACTCGACACTAATACTCCGAAACAGGTTTCTAAACGGTTTACTTGGGCGTTTTGTCGTTTTGAGCGCACGGGTCTAGGTGAAGGCGAGGTCGAAAAACCATCGAGCACATTCGGTCCCTGCGAGCATGGGATGGGAAAACATACACCATGGCTGGAAACAGATTCGTGAATGTATCGATGAACTCCAGTTTTAACGGGGGCGCCACTTCCATACCTGGTGTCCGTCTGAATGAAATGGAAAATGAACAATTATTTCAAAATCAATGTTGTCTATTACCCGAGAACTGGTCGACATCTTGTCTTTCCAATACGCCGGAAGCAATTTTGGTCCGCTCATATCAACCCAGATCATTCCCACGCCGTGGATGACCCTGTAGCTATGTGGTTTGTCCCAGGTCATTCAATTCCATGGTGTCATTGCTACAATCGATGTAACCATGCCCATATGTAATGCGCAATCGTACTTCTCAAAAAGCAGTTGCTTCCATCCTAGCTAACAGCCATAGGGGTCCTCTCCTAACTAGCGTAGTCCCAACCACATTATCACTGCAAAAGTAGACTGGGTCCTCGAATCTCGAGGAAGACCCAAAGGTCTAGGTCTTCACATCTATGCTCAAAGATGCAATTAATTATAGATTGTCTTCCTCCACAGTCCATATACTTTCCACACGTGAACCCCACCCCCGCCAAGATATAACATACCCCAGCCAAATGGGCATCAACGCTTGTAAAGTACTTAGCACTGGCAGAATCAAAACTTGAACTATTGATATGTAGCAGCGGTGCTCGTGCTGGTATCTCACTGACATTGCAGCTTTGACAGGATTGAGTATTCTCATCCACAGGGTATACAATCCAAACAAAGAGCCTCTCTGATTCCAAAGTTCCACTACACAACTGACACATTATGGTCTTGTCACTCTAGTAAGCAAGGGGACAATGGCCTTTGAACGATATTTTCGATGTACTCTTCGAGATAAGAGAAACACATTCTTTATCTTCATTGTCTTCTTAGTCTCCACGGCCTCAATGACCTTTCATTTACGGTGGATGCAATCCATACACAGCATCCATATAAACCGTAAGCCCCCATCAGTTTCAGCCCACATCATTTGGTCGCGACTGAGCTATTATTTCAATCAACTGTCCAAGCACCCAGCACAGCGCATCCGAAACTTGCAAGTCAATCCATCACCAGCCATCTTGTTTCCGCAACCATGGCCATTCCTCTGAAAACTATCCTCGAGGACTCCAGGGAGGAATGGATGGACAACGAGGTCCATCGACACTACAACATGCCTATGGTCGCCGTGCGAGCCGAGCCTCGTGTTATGATGCACTGCAACGTGTGCCGCGACACTGCTTCAGTACAAAAGACATCGGTCAGTATCGACAAGTGGGTTAACACTGAATATTTTATCTGGGAGATGTCCGCGGGGCTAGCTGACAGCGGCGTAAACCCACAGTGGACGGAGTTATTCGAAGAACAATACCAGGAAAAATGGATGCAGATACAGAGCGAGTTCGAGAGCATAGCCGATCTGCCCGAGAGATTCCTCCACAATGTTCCGGTCCCGCCCTTCCAGGTTGCAGAGGTGAGAATCAAGACTAACAAATTCCCATGTTATTGGCGGCTCCGTACGAATACAGGCCGACACATGATTGACACGAGCTTCTGGCATCTTTGGAAGTCTATTCTCCAGCAAGATTCTTTCATTGTTGGCCCCTTTGATGTTATTCTCAAAGTGCCATCGCACACGCCTGCCCGGGAGGATCCTGTCGATCCTTGGAATATGTCTCTATCAAACGATCGCCCTGGTGCTGTCAGTGATGATTTTTCCTATCTTCGCTGGGACCGCGCATGCAATGATTCCGCTCCATTGGATTTCACATGCCTCGCTGAAGGAGCGCAGCGAGATAGCAGCCCTCCAGCTAGCCGCGGCCGGTCACGCTCTACCTCAGCTATTAGTGAACTGTGACAACGTATGCGAGATTCTTTGTTTCTTTGACATAGCTGTGGGATGAGCAACTTGAGAAGTCGACCGCAATGCCTTGCTACTTGTGAGATCCCTTCGGTTCTTGAAGAGGCAGATAATAACTACCATAGATGGGAGATGTTATCTTGTGAGCATCTGGTAGGTTTGATCTGCTCTCCTGTTTTTGTGTCCTAGTTATGTACATGATTTTCTTTCCCCAGCAGATATCCACTCTAAATACAGTTAGTCTGCTCTAATTTCTCTCGAAAAATAGTATTATGTATCCATGTAAGAAGTAGAGGTTGACCCAACAATAAGCCATAAGAAAGTACTAACATTATGCACGGAGTGCATAGCTGTGCAATGCTGGTTTTGATTGGCTTTAACATGAATCATATGATAGTATCAAGAATATGTGAAACTCGAAGCTCCAGGTGGTGCGATTGTGCGATCTAAACAACGCGACCACGAAATACACCCACTAATGCGTGATATCATCTCCGACAGCTGATTTCATGTGACCATCACCTGGGCCAATTGATCTATCAAGGCAACACAATTTAGTCCTTGATGTCGAGAGGGCGCTAACGCTATGTTATAAATGACACCTCAGTTTCGCATGTGAAATGGATACCTTCGCGCTCAACAGCGGATCACGGGCCTCCACGACGCTAGATGTTCATGAGGCTATAAACCAAGATTCCACCTTCCAGCCGCCACCCGGAGACTTAGCATCTCGCGAGGACTCAATTGAACGTGAAAAGGTACAAAGCTAGTGGCGTGCTTGCCACAGTCTGAAATGAGAACGATATTTTCCACTATAGAATATCCCAATGGCTTCAAATGCAATGATAGGTCATATACGGTATAGTTTTTAGGCAGGTATTCTGGGGAAATTTTACAGGAGCAGAAGGGACAGAGATTGTACATTGTAGATGTTGAGACAACCGTTGCTGGTCAAGACCCACGGTATACAATGATCTGCATAGTAGCTTAATTGAGTGGGCTGTCAGTCGATCGCCGCAATCACATTCACCCAAGTTAAAAGGAAAAAAAGACGGAAGGTTGGGGGCGGGAAAAAAATTAAAAAAACTAGCCCTCCAGTTCCGAATCTCAATGCTCATGACAGATCTAGTCCAGTCGCCATAATTCAATTTTTCATGTGCCGACTACAAGGTTGGAAAACCTGGCCACCCCCAGGGCTTTTTTTGGCTTACCCTGATAGTCGTGCCGAATACATTATCATTTCCGGTTTCCTTTCGCCGCAATAGGAAGGAACATTTGAACCCAATATCTGGATATGTATGAAGTACCAAGGTGCCTTCAATCTCTCACATAAACCACCTGCACTGATGAATATAGTCCATAGTACTGTAAACGCAACCGTTTCATAAAGTCACATCAAACGCCGAGATTCGGATGAATCTGCGACGAATCACTTCGCCCGTCGCATGCCCGGGGGAGAACGATCTCTAATCCGGCTAGGACCTTAGGTTTTCCTCCTACATTTGGACCGGAAGCTGTTACGTATTCCCGAGAGTACAAGGGGCGGTTCGAGAGGACGCTCAGGCCAATGAGTGGGTACATGACTAGCATCGCTAATGTACGTGCAGATGGGCTAGACTCACATAACGGAGTAGAAGCCGAAGCATAAGTCATATTCTGGCAAGCCCCGATCAGCCATTTGCGGCCGTCTGGGCGGTTTTATAATAGGGTGCAGATAAGCAGGCTTGTCCAACGAATAACGGTGAAACGGGTGAAAACAAGGTTTGTCTTGCAAACTCACCCCCTCATCTGGAATATATTCTGGGGAATATCGAACCTTTGGAAGGGAATATAACAGGGAATGGCAACCTTGGAAGCTGTATGAGATGAGAGACAGAATAGGTCATTGATAGAGATCATCCAAGTGGAACCACACGGCGTTTTTGCATCAGACCCGCAATCACATGCGAAAGCAGCTTATCAAAAGTTTCAAAGTTCATTTATGGTATTTTTCAAGATTTTTGCAATCGAAACAAGTATATTTGATACTAGTAGTATACTAGCTATAATTAGCAATAGGGATTCAATTGCTCTGACAGTTTTGCAGAGTGCCCAAAGTCAATGGTGCATTGGCGTGGGGGTATCACTTGGAATCTGATGCCATTGAACCTTTTTTCCCAAAAGAAAAGATAGCAAAAAAAAAAAAAAAAGAAGAGAACTATGTAAAATAGCCAGCAATAATAACCAGCCAAGAATACGATGTATTGCACAAATGATGCGATTGCGGTAGGACCCATTGCATAATGACAGCGCAATCACATGTGAAAACCCTTTTTTTCTATACAACCCAATTCATTCCTCTCTCCTTCTCTTTTTTTCCCTTCTTAATTCTTCTTATACTACATTCTACTCAGTTTACTATCTTTATGCCTCACGCAGAAGCCAAAATGGGTGAACCAGTTGTCAACGGCGAGAAGTACTACTCTCAGTTCCTTGACGTAAGTATAACCCCACTACAGCCCAATACCAAAACGCAGAACTAGAGTCAGAATCAGCCCATACTAACTAGACATTCCTAAATCTAGCATCTGACTTCCTATCCCATCATCTCCGACTCCATCTCCTACTACAAGGGCAACCCCTACGGAGCCAAGTCCCTCGAATACGCCGATCAGGGCTACACCCGTCTTGCCAAACCTGTTCTACCCTACTTCTCCGCTCCCTACAGCTATGTCGCTCCTTACATAGCCCGCGCCGACTCCCTCGGTGATAAGGGTCTGAGCCAAATTGACGCCCGCTTCCCCATCTTCAAGGAGGACACCCAGAAGCTGCGCGGCTCCATCTACAACAGTGCCTCTCTGCCCGTCCGCGTCGTCGGCGATGTCAAGCACCATGTCACCGATATCTATGGGTCCGAGTACAAAAAGTGCGGTGGCGATGGTGTCTTTGCTTCAGGCAAGGCTGTCATCACTACCAGCTTGGTCCTGTCGCAGGAATCGCTAGCTTGGGTGAACGCTTTCCTCCAAAGTAAGAAGGAGGAAGCGAAGGAGGTTGTCAATGAGAAGAACAGCCACTGATTTTAGATCTCTTTGACCTTTTGGAGCGTTTCTCTTTCCTTTTTGTTCTTTTTCTTTTAGAGAAAATAATACCTCATCGCTGCTCTGTGTGTACTGCTTTGCCCCCGTTGTATTTAGTTTGCTTTTTCTAGGTCTTTCGATGTATGTTGTACCTCGACGCTAATTTATTGGATATAATAAACACATAACTCTCTACATATGCATGTAGATGCAAAACATGTTCTATTTGTAGTAGACCACCAAACAGTCCTCGAAAGAAACCCCAAAAATAATAAGACTGACTTCAAATCCATTTGCGGAAACAAAGAACCGTTGATAAGGGCCATGCACAGACCAACCCCGATGGGGTAAAATCGTTCTATCGCGTCGCGTCTCCCCAAACCTGCAACTCACCATCATACCTACATACATAATCGAAATGCCATCAAGTCGCAAAAGACGTGTACGCAAACTCGAATTCACCCAGTTTACCCACCAACTAACCTCAATCCCTAGGCCAACGCAGCATCCGAGACCGAGACAACCCCAAGCGCACGTCAGCGCAGAAGACAAAGCGAAGAAACCGACTCATCACCCGCACCAGACAGTGACGATGGCGGACCAAGCGCACCAACCAGCACTGATGGAATGGTCAAGAAATTGGTGCGGCTCGCCATAGCAAGCGAGTATTCGCGGCTCCCGATCCGTCGCAACGACATCAGCGCCAAGGTGCTGGGCGAGCAAGGCTCACGGCAATTCAAGCTAGTTTTCGACCAGGCGCAGCGGGAAATGAGACAGCGCTTTGGTATGGAGATGACCGAGTTACCGGCACGAGAGAAAGTCACCATTACCCAGCGACGGGGTGAGTTGGATTCCGTCTTGCGTTTCTTTGTTGCAGATACACGCTATTTTCTAAGTAATCACTACTGACATTCCGTACAATAGCTGCGCAGAAAACTGAAAAACCTTCCTCGGCTAATAAGTCCTGGATCGTTACTAGCACGTTGCCGCTTCCATACCGTTCTCCCGATATCCTCATTCCAACTAAAGCACCCTCCCTCTACACTGAAAGCACATACACGGGTCTGTACAGTTTCATAATAGCGGTGATTGTGCTGAATGGTGGTTCGCTGGCTGAACAGAAACTTGACCGGTACCTGTCGCGTACAAACGCTGAGATTGCTACGCCGGTCGACCGCACAGATAAACTGCTTCAGCAGCTATGCAAGGAGGGATACATTATCAAGACGCGAGAGATGGATGGCGGTGAAGAGGTGATTGAGTACGTTCTCGGACCGCGGGGTAAAATCGAGGTTGGGACTAGTGGTGTGGCGGGTCTTGTGCGAACTGTTTATGGGAAGGAGAAGGGTGACCATGAGGGATTGACCCAGCTCCAGAGGGAAGAGCTCGAGGATTTCGAAGGGAAGCTTGGGAGGAGTCTTGGGATCGAACCGGCGCCCGTACGAGCTAATGGGGTGGATGGTCCTAGCGATGTGGGTGATGCTCGAGTTAACGGGAGCGCAGAGGATCGCGAGGCGCCGGAGAGCTCAGGGCCTAGACGGTCCTCGAGGCGTGCCCCTACCCAGGAGGAAGAAGAAGAAGATTCTGATTCTGAAGAGTATGAGGAAGAGTGATTGATACATCTTTGGTTGGCATGCCGTTACATAGGGATACATACTACATGTATGTATCTGCAACTTGATACCCAAGATACGATAGGTCATTTACTTGTGTTTGGTCAGTATTTGCCATTTTAATCTTTGATCTATAGCTTGAAAATATGGACTACAATGAATTGTAGGGACCACTGCTAAGACCACGACTACTTCCCCTGTCATTGTAAACACCGAAGCTCAACGATAGCTCGGGCGCAGGTTCGTATATTTGGATCGGATTGGTTTTGGGAATGGGCTTAAAGTTGAGGTTGAAATGGAAATTGAGACTGGCCTGAGTACATATATATGTTTCCGGCTAATCAGACATCTCGTGATTGATCGGGGTCGATTTGGCAGAAAAAGTCTAGGATAGTTCACTTTACATATGTATAGGATTAGGATGGAATTATCTGTAGTTGGGTTCCAGCTTGAACATGGTGCTTGGAATCGATTCGAGGATAATACAGACACCATCTCAACACCTTATTTACGAAGATTACACAGATGGAATAGGAAGTGAAAGTTGGATAACAAACTGTCTGAGTACATATGTATAGTAGAAAGAAAAAGAGAACTTGAAACAATATTCAATGTTTGAAATATTGTTCCGTCTTGACACGAGGTATATGTACTATGTACATGCCTACATGTACACATGTATCACAGGACTTGGGCGCCGCTAGCCTCAAGAACCACACAGAAAAATTAGAAGTCAGTGTGGGTGGGAGATTACACTGTCAAAGGGTTGATCAACTATTCTACAGACTATTGTCTACGCTGTTACTTCTGTTTACAAGTTTACGAAAGAAGACTTGTCATAAAAATGTGGGTAGTCATTTTTTGAGCTACGCAGCAAATCTACCTGGATCCAGTAATTGTTTTTGAAAAGAAAAAAATCATCACGGCATAATGAACATCATCCGAGAATCATTTATTTCTTACCAGCCTTGGCAGCGGCCTTGGTGACCTTGCCAGTGCCACCAGCGTTCTTAGCAACGGACTTGATGACACCGACGGCAACGGTCTGGCGCATGTCACGGACGGCGAAACGACCGAGAGGGGGGTAGTCGGTGAAGGCCTCAACACACATGGGCTTGGAGGGAACCATCTTGACGATAGCGGCATCACCGGACTTGATGAACTTGGGGGAGGTCTCGGTGGCCTTACCGGTACGGCGATCGATCTTCTCGAGGAGCTCAGCGAACTTGCAAGCAATGTGGGCAGTGTGGCAATCGAGGACGGGAGCGTATCCAGCGCCGACCTGACCGGGGTGGTTCAGGACAATGACCTGGGCGTTGAAGGAGTCACAGCCAGCGGCGGGGTCGTTCTTGGAGTCGGAAGCGACGTTACCACGGCGAACCTCCTTGACGGAGACGTTCTTGACGTTGAAGCCAACGTTGTCACCGGGGTTACCGGCCTTGAGCTGCTGGTGGTGCATCTCGACGGACTTGACTTCAGTGGTGACGTTGGCGGGAGCGAAGGTGACGATCATGCCGGGGGTAATGATACCAGTCTCGACACGACCGACGGGAACTGTGCCAATACCGGAGATCTTGTACACATCCTGGAGGGGAAGACGCAGGGGCTTGTTGGAGGGACGGACGGGGGGCTCGATGGCGTCGATGGCCTCGAGGAGGGTCTTTCCACTGGACTTGCCAGCCTTGGTCTCCTTCTCCCAACCCTTGTACCAGGGGCAGTTGGTGGAGGCCTCAAGCATGTTGTCGCCGTTGAAGCCGGAGATGGGGACGAAGGGAACGGACTTGGGGTTGTAGCCGACCTTCTTGATGAAGTTGGAGGTCTCCTTGACAATCTCGTTGTAACGCTCCTCGGACCACTTGCAGGTGTCCATCTTGTTGAGGGCAACAATGAGCTGCTTGACACCGAGGGTGAAGGCAAGCAGAGCGTGCTCACGGGTCTGGCCATCCTTGGAGATACCAGCCTCGAACTCACCAGTACCGGAGGCGATGATGAGAATAGCGCAATCGGCCTGGGAGGTACCAGTGATCATGTTCTTGATGAAATCACGGTGACCGGGGGCATCTGTAATGGAATATATTAACATGTGTGCAACTGAGAGATGAATGGACAAGTCTCTTACCGATGACGGTGACCTCATACTTGGAGGTCTGGAACTTCCAGAGAGCGATATCGATGGTGATACCACGCTCACGCTCGGCCTTGAGCTTGTCAAGAACCCAGGCGTACTTGAAGGAACCCTTTCCGAGCTCAGCAGCCTCCTTCTCGAACTTCTCGATGGTACGCTGGTCAATACCACCACACTTGTAGATCATGTGACCAGTGGTGGTGGACTTGCCGGAATCGACGTGGCCGATAACGACGATGTTGATGTGGCTACGCTCTTCTTTACTGTAGGGTCAAAGTCAGTTTCAAATATCCTGAAAAAGTGAGACTGCCAGTCACTGTCACATACCCCATGATGACGGTTGGAACTTTTTGTAGTTCTTTGTAAGATACTAGAAAAAATCTGTAGGAAAATTTGCTCAGAGACTACGGCAGAACGCGTAGAGGTACTGAGCAAAAGTAATCAGTAAGAGTTGTCGAAA
This sequence comes from Penicillium flavigenum, assembly GCA_002072365.1. Lineage (NCBI taxonomy): Eukaryota > Fungi > Ascomycota > Eurotiomycetes > Eurotiales > Aspergillaceae > Penicillium > Penicillium flavigenum. Next base: position 76,313 of record MLQL01000037.1, read on the forward strand.
GAGGAAGAGCTGAAAAGCAGTAGGGGGGCAGGAAAAACTCACTGTAGCAGACAAGAGGAAGAAAGAAAAGTCTGTGGGAGAAGGGAGGAGGGGAAATCCTTATATGGAGGGGCAAGCGAGCGAGGCGAGTCAGCAGGTGGGGTCAAGCCCTCTTTTGGTTAGGGCTTCTGATTGGCTCTAACCCTCACCCTTGTACGCAGATTTTGCAAAGTGGGTTGGTGGGATGAAGTAGATGTACTTGCTACAATATGTCTTTACTCATACTTTGCAATGTACTATCTACCTCCGCGCTTGAAACACCCATCCGTTTCCCTGGTTATGTCCTCCCATGGCACTCCACTCGGTGCGAATTTTTTTTTTTCATCGGCTCCGTCCCAGTCCACTTTGTGGCTCTAAACGCTTGAACTGGGCAGCAACGCAGAGCGGTTGGGTGAGAATCTTGAAGTTTGCATTGTTTACTTTGCTCATTTTCCCGTTTTCTTTTGGCCCTATACGAATTACTGTGTTACTGTGGCGATATTGGATGTCTCGATCCATTTTTTTACTTTTTTTTTTGCACTTTTGTCTTTTGAGAACCCCGCGGATGAGGGGCAACACTCTCACCGCCAACTTATCCCACCAACAATGTCATGCATAGAAAATTCTTTCTTTTTGGCCTCCGATGATCAGATTCTTCTTTAGTATTTCCCAGGCAGAAACCAATGTCGGGCTCTACGTTTGTACTAGGGCAATTGTAGTCATAGTGAAAAAAAAAAAGCGGACAAAGCCAAAGCTACACAATAACATGTGATATAAAATTAAAAATGCATAGAAAGCTAGATCCATCCATGGATGCCCGCTGATCGCAAAATAATCTGTGCGCTGGACAGTGACGTCGATCAATTTGGGTATCAGGTTTAAGTTACATACGCCTCCCCTATGTTGTAAACACTTGATAAATGCGCCATTTGCACCTCGCTATAGTAAAACCCAAAAAGTAAAAGCAAAATGAAAGCAAAAAGCAATGCAAGTGACTTGCCCCCGGCCTTGCCGCCCAACTCTAATTTTCTCTCCACCGAGCACCGCACGAGGTACACTGGGAGCTGTCAGACACGGGTACCTCACATTAGACGTAAGGAGGGGGACATACCTTCAAGAATGTAGTCATCGGTTCATCTGCACTGCGAATCTGCAGCTGGAAGAAGTACGCACGTTCCCCATTGCAGCTTTCGGCGGGGCATTGAGCTGTATGGGAAAAAAAAGAGAGTACGTCAGTCCTGTATATCTTGACGGACATGTCACTCCTGAGAGGAGATAGCAGAAAAGCTTACTGGGAACACTGTCAGCATTGGCAAATTCCTCCTTGCCACCAAACACATCGTCGACTTCCTTCTGCTTCATATCTTTCTTCTCGAAATAGTTCTTCTCCAACGGGGCTTCGTAGGGGCAGACGCGGCATTCAAAGCGGTTCACACCCGCTGGGAATCTTGTGCTCGACTCCGCTTTGGAAATGGTGAGCGCATTGCTGCAATTGGGGCAGACTAGAAAGAGGAGTCAGTTTCTGTTCTGGACTGTCGCTGGACAGCATCAACTCGGAGATAACACATACAGACTAGCATCTTGGTGGTTTGACAGGAGGATGCAGTGGATAACACTAATAAAGCACCAGGCAGCTAGACCAGGTCGAAAGTTAGGTTCTCAGCAGCTGTACAATGTAGTCCCGTTAGGTGCAGAACATCACCGTCGATGATAAGAGATCTAGGCGCGCGGCTAAATCAAGACGGTATTCGGAGGATCATATATCCGGGCCCGCGTGTGGGATGTCCCTGGGGAACAACTCCGATGACCAGTAGTATTTGCCAGGAACTTGAATGCCTGTTTAACCGCCAGCCCAGCTTGTACATACATATCCTACTTCATTTCCCTGTGGAAGACCTATTCTGATCAGCAAAATACCCATACAAAGCGCCTGACTCTTTTTACGACTAGCTCCACGAGTACCATCACAGCTGGCTGAGCAACAATTCTTGTACTGCCGACTTCACTCTCGGGTATTCCGGACTCTGTGAACCCATATACAGAAATGGCTGACGAGGTGAATACTGCTTACTGGATCTTTCTTAACTGTCAACGCTAATGCCGCTATGATTTAGGGCGCATCACCCCGCGAGCTGGTCGTGGAGGCCTGCCGCCGGGACCAACCCCACCTAATTGAGCAAGTGCTGAACGAAATGGAAGAGAAGACAAATGAGCAAGTGGCACAATTTTTCAACGAGGTGACAGACTCTATGGGAAACCACGCATTGCACGTCTGTGCCCAGTATGGAAGCTGTACGTGTTTACTTTGCCACTTTGTTAATGCCCATCTCTCCTGCAAGCTAACTCTTTTGTCTTGTTTTTGGTTAGATGATACTATGGATGCGCTGTTTGACATCCAATTCTTCGAATGCGACCCGTTGACCCGGCTGGACAAGGACACGCCGTTGCACATCGCAGTGCGGTACGCCAATGATAAAGATGCAGAACTGGGCGAAGCCATGATCAAGATGATGTGTGAGGCTGGCTGTGATCCTCGAGTGCGGAATAAGCATGGCCAGAAGCCTGCTGAGCTGGTCTTCAACAATAATGAGATTAAGAAGACCCTTCAGCAAACCGAGTATATCATGGCTGAAGGTATTCAAAATACTGGTGATGGAGTTGACTCGGACGGCGGAGAGGCCAGTGATAGCGACTAAAGGGGGAAGTTCAGGGTGTTCGCATTGTCATTGCATTGCAGGCATTTTCTGTTTCTGGTTAGACCTTGAGGTGCTTTAGTTGAGATGTCTGTTTATGCACAAGTCGTAGACTTGGTCACATCGTCTATTTCTATTTTACGATTATTACGAATTAAGTACAGTCTTTAAGGATTGTTATCATGGAGTTGACTTCTTGTTTAGGCGAATATTAAACTAAATAGAAACTCCATTCGTCTATTTCATGGGGGATATCACAAAGCTAAACCGTCGACGCCTTAACAAGCTTTTGTACTTGATCCAGCCACTTGCGGGAGAACTCTTCTTCGGTAAACCGTTGGGCTGAGCGACGAGCCCGCTGCCGCATGGCGAGTTTCTCTGCCTCCGGAAGAGCAAGGGCAGCCTCGAAAGAAGCAGCAAATTGCTCTTCTGTTTCAGCTCGGAATCCAGTTGCACCATCCCCCAGATCAACGACAATGTCTTCACGTGGACCACCCGAGTCGTGTGTGACACAGATGAGACCAGCGGCTTGATACTCCACGACGCAAATACCGAAGTGCTCGTTCCACATGGCGTTGACGCCAACCGAGGCGGTCCGGAGATGTGACAACATGACAGGCCAGCTAGCGTCGCACAAGAATGTAGTATGATCGCGGATGCGGAGTTCATGCGCTAGGAGGCGCAGGTTGTAGATGTGGGTTTCATCAGGGCTGGAATGGCGCACGGATCCAATGAGTACAAGACGCGGAGGGGGTTGACCTTCGTAGGCTGGATTGTTTGTTCGTTCTTGTAAGAATCGCGCAAAGGAGCGCAATACTAGCGGGTGGTTCTTCTCTGGCCGGAATTGTGCGATGTAAAGTAGAACAGGCTGGCGAGTCTTCTCGCTGTCTGTGTCAACGGCAATATTTGATTGCAGTTCGGTGACTGCTGTTGGGGGAAACACCACCGCCGGCGATGATGGACTCCCGTCGCCGCTGCCGTTGTTGATTTTCTTACCGGTGCCCCAAAGCGTGCGAATGTGTGCTGCCGTCCAGGACGAGTTGCACATAACTACATCGACCTGTCGACCGACCCAGCCATATAGCTTGGCAAATATCTCCCAGTACCGACGCTTTATTCTCCCTTTCCACCCTTTCCCTGCGCCGGAATTGATCCCTTGCACCCCGCTCTTGTCGTCGAGAGAAGCGAGCATGTCTGTTGATATAGTCGGGTAATGAACATAGGCACCAACAGGAATTCTCGGGAAAAACCATTTGCACAGAGCAAGTGTGAAAGCATAGCCCATGGTGTCAACAAAAACGTCCGGTACAAGCAACGTAAAAGCATCGTAGGCAACAATCAGTGACCCCAGCGACTGTCCCAGCAGTGTCATGTAAGGGTATGAGCTACTAACAACATACTTGCGGGTTGTCAGGTATAGAAGCACCACGGTAGGCGCATGTAGGCGAATGTTGAACCGGTTCTCCACCTTCTCCAACATCGTGGCTTTATTGACTTCATGGTCACCCGTGTAGATAGCGCAGATTGCCTTTGGCCAGCGCTTCTGTGTTGCGCGTATCGCTTCCCATAAGACTCGTTCGCCACCTCCGCCGGCATTGCTGTAGTACCTAGTCAGCGTTGTATCTTTCAACATGTATAGAGAATGCCATACCAGAATGGGTGGAAGAATCCAATGATCCCATCCCAGTCCTCTGGACTCTGGTTACTTTCGCCATCACCGCGACTGCTTCCACTACCAGCCGTAGTCTGTACCCCACCTGTGCCTGAACTATCCACCTTCTCCCAGTCCTCGTCTTCGGCACCGTTCCGCGATAGTGTTGAACCCGTCCGGCGTGAGGCGCGTAACTCCTCCTCTTCAGATCGCGCCCGCGCGATCACATATTCACGGCGAGACCGCGTTCGTCGCCAGATCAGCCAGCCCACTCCCCGAAACACTAGACCAAGGAGAACGCTTGTCAGCTTCGGAAGCAGGACAGCCGTGGCGGTGAGGACCAGAGTGGCCAGAATGGCGTTTGATAAGAGGGCCATGGTGAAAAGGCAATATTTAAAGAAACCTCATCAGAAATCACACATAGTAAGAGGATATGAAGTCAAACTGCGACAAGTCAGAAAATGTTCCCCCTCTCTTGCTGTCAACGTTGATCAGTTTGGCCAATGAAGTAAGTTCATACGTGTCACATGATGATCTCCAAATATCCGATTTCCGTCTCCGCGATTCCTATAGCCTCAATTTTTCCAGCTATCTTTTATTTTCTATCTTGTCTTTCACCCCGCTAGCAGTGATGTATGCCCTCCGCTCGTCACAGGCCATACACTTAACGCGGCGGGCCATGCAATTGCCTCACTCGCAAGTTCGATACTTCCACCCAACAAGACCAGCCTCATTCTCCGTCGTGGGCCTTGCACTGGACAGCTCCACCGCATTTATTCACGGCGTCCACACTGTTTCGTGTCTACCATGGGTTGCATCAATTCCTCTAACGGCCGTACTTATTCGTACGTTTGTCGGGTTGCCGATCCAGTTATACACTCGACTCCATCGCCATCGCGAAAAGAAAATAGTGCCAATTCTAAGCGCTTGGGTGAAGAGATATGCACAGAAGCAGACGGAACAGCTTCCCACTGCGAGCCTCAGGAAAATTAATCGTGCTGAATTTCATCGCAAAACCCTCCTTGATGTAAGAAAACGAACAGCTGTGCTTCATAAGCGCTGGGGAGTATCCAACAAGTATAAAGCAATCGGCTTCCTGCAGATACCTGTTTTTATTGCGCTCATGGAGAGTCTGCGCGGGATGAGCGGTAACAATAGCGGTATCATTGCCTGGCTGTCGTCGTTTATCGAGTCGTCGCAAGACCCTGCCTCCACACAACCTCTGCATTTAACTATTGAGCCTACTCTTGCGAACGAGGGTGCCCTCTGGTTCCCAGATTTGCTGGCAGGTGACCCAACAGGCGTGCTGCCACTTTGTCTGACTGCATCGATCTTGGGGAACGTTCTGATGGGATGGAAAGTCAAGCCTTGGAAGGACATCGCACTCCTTCCAAAGAACGAGATGTACAAGCAGATCTTTTTCACCGGTTTACGGTCCTTTGTCATAGTGTTGACATGCTATATTGGCTTCGCAAGCTTTGTTCAAGGGATGCCAACTGCGCTTATGCTCTACTGGATCACCAGTACCAACGTTGCTACGCTACAGACTTGGGTACTGGACAAAAAGGTGTTTTCAGCGCCGGGGATCAACCTTTTTATCGAGAAATCTATCGCTTTCGAGAAGCCGGGCGATGAGGACCCGTTCCAGGTGAAAAATTTACGCTGATTCCATCCGCGGGAATCGTATCAGTCAGAATGGCATGCATGAATCGGTGGTTTGTTCAGCCATACTCTATTATAAAGTTGCGAACTATCCGCATGCTGGCTCTAGGTGTATTCCAGAGCTTCATCAAAATGGAGGCCACATTCACACCGAAAGTTGACAAGAAGCTCATGTCAGACCTGATTCAACCTATGGCCTTCTGGGCGACAGGTACAGATATTATGAACTGGCTCGGATGGGTTTAGTCGTCACAGGATACCCTCTGGGCTTTGCGCGTCGATGTTCATAATTTTCCAATCCCTCACAATCCGGGATGCACATAGTTCATCGACTGGTTTCGAGGTTCATTGTGTAACATCATTTTCCCTGCCCACCCGCACTCATGTACAATATCTTTTACTTCTACAAAAATAGTCGGCCGCGTATGCGGCCTTTGTCCTTGACGACGTAGGACTTGATAATCTGATTTATGTGCCTACATGTATGTGGCTCAAGATGAACTAACTTATGGACGTTATATAAGATGACAAGCCGATATCTTTTCCATATGTTTTTTATTCGCGGTGATATACGTCGAAAAATGATAATTAGCTATAGAAGCTACCTAGGAATAGGAATAATAGTACGGAGTGAATATACCAGGCTTGTCAGCTACAATGTACAATACTTTTATAATAACCACATGAGGGACACTGCAATAATTCTTAAGATTAGACAAACTATTTCGTAGTATCTTGCCCTGGCCTTGCCATAGATCCAGTAGCGGCAACCCACCAGAGAAAGTAAATTGTAAAACGTATCAAAAAAGCCCGCCACCCTTCAAATTGCTTTCGGAATGTCACGAAGGAAACATAAGACAAAACGAACGCCTAAAGCTTCGATTTGGAAGGCTGCTCTGATGCACTCGCTTCCTGGTTGACTTCGACTGTGCGGGAATCAGGGCCCTGACCAAAGAAGATGACCTCGACAGTAACATCGTCACTAAGAGAAATTAGCCAAACCACCAAAAAGTAAATGTCATGAAAAGGATATCCTTACCGGTATCGGCGAGAGTAGGGACTGGGTAGCGTCAACAACGCACACACCATATCCTTGTCCTTTCCACCCATTGCGTTCCGCACAAGATGCGTTGCTGCGTTCTTGTCCTCGACAACAAAACGACTAGCCGCGCCAGAGATATCATATTGCTGCTGGCGGATGGGACGCCGTTGGCCTTCGGTTGATCCGTCGGCTGCAGTTTCCACAGGTAGTTTCTTCTGGCCATCGAACCCGAACCAGCTCTGTAACCAAGCCTTGCTACCTGTGCTTGCAGCAGCAGATTGCTGTTGCTCAACCCAATGACCAACCAGGCCGACAACTTCCTCATTGCTCAGCATCTCCCACAGGCCGTCGGTAGCCATGACGACAAAATCGCCCTTGGAGGGATCGATCTTGGTAGTAGTAATGATAGGCTCGGCGGTGACATAAGGGGGCGTCTTCAGCATAGGATGAGGAGTGCGCCCAAAGAACTTCGCTTTTATTGTATCTTGGACGTCCCGGCTCCACTTATAGAAGGCGTCACCGAACGCACGGCTGGGTTCAAGCTGGCCGAGGATTCGGCCATTCTTGGTGACATATGGCTCGCCAGGGTGCTCCTCACGCAAACGTTTCATTTCAGATGGGGTGCCGCCAGTCTGATCTTCGGAAAGCGCAGTAGCGGTCCATTTCCCGCTAGGGCTGCGACGACCCAGAACTGCGCGAGAGTCTCCGGTAACAGCAACCTTAAGGTCCTTGCTCTGGGAGTCATAGAAGCTGAGAAGAGCACATGATCCAGAGAGAGCAGGAGCAAGGAGCTCGGCGGCCACCCGTCGTGATTTAGACTTCATGACTTCTTTGAAACTCTCATGTACGATGTCATTGTCGAGGCGGACGAAGCCCTTCTTGATGGCGGCATCGATGGCCTCCGATGTTGGCATGAGGAGAGATGGATCAGCAGAAGCAGCCTTGTAAGTTGTGTTCAGTTCACGAGCCACATATGAGATCAACACATTGCGCAATTTCGCAGATGTGGTCCAGCCCCTGATTTATGGTCAGTATTTGCATTATAAGCATTCAACTTTGACATAACATACGAGTGACCGTCAAAGACTCCCCAGAACATCCAGTCGCTGCTCGGCTCGCCATCGCTGACAGCAGACACGGATGCTGGGATCTCCACTATCTTTTCCGCATGGTCGTCCTCAATGGGAGAGTTGCTGGGAACCTGAACAACATCGTAACGAACAACGCCCTTTCCCCGATTGACCAAATACGACTCCTCGTTCTTGCGAAGCTTCTGGGTCGCTTGCTCGGGAGTCAACATCTCTAGGACTCGGCGGTCTGAATCGTCTGTATGCTTGGTAAGAGGCTGGTCTGCGGAGAGCGTCGCTGTGTAGAATTGATCGCCGGTGACCAACAAGGCACGTCGAGTGGACTCGGCGGGCCCTTCTGCGTAGGCGGAGTTGAGGGCACTCGATGCAAAACTCCGGATCTGGGTTGCTGCCGATTTAACGGTGTCACCTTGATAAGTATACCATGCTCCGGAGGCAACGACGGTCGAGATAACGGCGAGGGAGAGGTTGCGACGATGCATGGATGATCGAGGAGCTACTGGAGTATGGGATGAGCGTCTGCCACCAGAGTAAGGCCGAATACCTCGCAGCTGGTTGAAGGTCAAAGGGCACGGCCGTTTAGCGGCAATGTTCCATACTGGTGCACGCCGAGCAGTACGGCAGGCCTGAACAGTCGCCTGACGCATTAGTCAAGCAATAAATATAATAGCCGACTAACTTCTGTGCCTTTTTCAAGGCAGATAGCAGCTCTGAGATTGTATGTGGATGAGGTTTCAAGCTTGTCAAGGAGCTGGGTCACCTCAAGATGAAAGTCACGTGTTGGTGTTGATCAGGAAAGAGCGCTAGCCTGTATTAGGCTCTGTCGTCATTCCCCGCGGTTTTGTTGCGGTGCGTTCTTTTCTCGATTCCGCTTTCGCAGGCAGCTTTTATTCCGTACGTTCAAAGGTCTTTGCCTCAGTACGTAGGATGTCATCACGAGCAATTCGAAAACTGCAGAAGCTGCGTGAACAAGAACAGCAGCGAGACTCCGACCAGCAAGATGAGTCAAGCGAAGACGAAGCCCCGCGCCCCGCGAAACCGAAGTTCAATGCCTTTGATTTGCTGAACGCTGAAAATGAGGATGAGGAGGAAGACGAAGAGGAAGCCCAGGAGGAACCTTACGCACGCATACCAGAGCCAGAGCCTGAACCAATCCCGGTAAAGCCCAAAAAGAGCAACAAGAAAAAGAAGAAGAAGGCAGTCAAAACCTCCGATCCGGCCAATACCCCGCCTTCAAAATCAAATGAAGCAGATCTGGATGAAATTGATCGGGCGTTGAAAGATCTATCGACAGGTGGGCCCACGTCAGTTGGCACAGGTTTATCTACCAGACACCCTCCCGACGCCTCTTTTTCAAAGACTACGAGCGAATTGCTCGGGATCGAACCCAAATTTCTCAACGCAACGAATGAGATGCGCAGACTGTTTGGAAATGTTGTTCTGGAAAACTTTGATCAACCAGCGGATACTGGAACGGGCCGTCGTCGGGATCGCAATCGACAAATGATCGACCTTGCTCAAGCCTTGACGGGAAGGTACAGTCCAGCCAGCCGAGGTCAAAGTCTGGCTGGAGTTACATTGCGACGCAATATTCTTATGCAGGGCAAAGATGAGTGGCCTCGTGCTCCGAGCGGAGGGCTAGGCATGGAGACTGTGAAGAAGCTTCCTTCCGGGGAGACTCTCTACCGACTAGTACACAATACTGCCTACCAAGATGTACAACGGCAGTTCGACCTCTGTGTTGAATCGATGGACCCACAGAGACTCATCGGGCACCTCCAATACAACCCGTATCATATTTCTACGCTTCTCCAAGTGTCGGAGATTGCCAAACACCAAGGCGATCATGCTGTGTCTGCCGATCTGATGGAAAGAGCCCTATTCAATATTGGACGCTCAGTGCACTCTTCGTTTGCCAATCGCCTCAAGGAAGGCGAGGCCAGACTTGATTTCATACATGCGGAGAACCGAGAGTTCTGGCTGGTTGGATGGAGGTACATCACCAACCTAGCAATGAAAGGCACTTGGAGAACCGCTTATGAATGGGCTAAGCTCTTGCTCAGTCTGGATGACAGTGATCCTTACTGTATGAGACTGCTCATCGACCACCTCGCGCTGCGAGGTAGAGAATACGCACAATTCGTGCAGCTCTGTACCCAGACACGCTTTAGTCGCGACTGGGCTAACCTTCCTAATATTCAATGCTCGCTGGTAATGGCATACCTCCGGTTAAACAAGCCCCAAGAATGTCGCCGACAGCTGCGGCTTGCCATGTCCCACTACCCGTGGATTTTCAGCAGGCTAGCACAGGAACTTGATGTCCAGCACGTTCCTAAGCAAATCTGGGGCAAGATGCCTCCTACAGGCGCTCATGAGCTGCTTACCGAACTCTATATCGCCCGCGCAAAGGATCTTTGGAATACCCCCGAGGCTATTTCTCTCATTATGGAAGTCGCAGATACTATCTCTGGCGAGGAGCCTAATGATCCACCAGAGATCACTTTGGACATCGCTCGTCATGTGGTCTTGTCCGATATAGCTAAAGTGACAACCCATCTTCCCAATCACTTTGTGGCTGGTCGACTGTCCTCCTCCGACCCTCTTCCGCCCTATGAATCCGAAGCGTACCAGCAACAATCTGAACCTACGCCCATCTATGCAGCTCCTGCTGGAGGCGGCGAGAATTGGCTGCAGGATCTCCTCGGCCAGATCAACCACAACGTCCGCCCTCGCAATGTCGCATCGGACGACGAAGAGCCAATTGGATTTGAGGATGAAGATGAGGATGAGGATACAGAACATTTGGATATCCCACACTCACGCCCACCACTCAGAGATCCGGCAGCCCTTGAAGGGTGGCTCACGCGCGAGGGGTTGCAGACTCTCCGTATTTTCCTTACTCAATACGGAGTCGATAGAGGCAACTGGAGCGAAGTGGTTGTGGACTATGCACCCTTGACCAATTATCTGGAGGCCATGGCGGCAATCTCAGAAACAGCCCGTCAACGATTGTTAGACGGTAGTATCAAGGACTCTCTTGGGGATTTTGCGGTCAGCATGCTCGAGGATGAACTCGCGATTATGCGAGGAGAATAACTCGGCGTCATGGTCAGCATGGACTCTGTATTAGTCTTCGTACAATGAAAAATAATCGAATGATTATAGTGTACAACAAAGCAATCTCCATGGCATGACCCTGGTTTATCTTGAGAATTCCAGTTGACTAGAATGTCCACGCGTATAAGAGATCGGTATCTTTCTGGCGGAGTCAAGATATCTCCGGTCAAAAAAGATAATTATTGGGTTGTTCATCTATTTATTTTTGACTTTGTTGGTGGCTAATATATGTAGATTGTTGTCTCAGCACAGATTTATACAATCATTAAGGCACATGCATATTACCACGTTTTAACGGGGAATTATATCCTACCTAGGTATAGGGTAATAATTGATGCAGATTGGATCTTCGCATGGATCATACTAGGTAGTACAGAGTACATATGTAGCACATATTGCAGTTTAGATTTGCATGACCATAATGAAGTGTATCATTGGCTGTGGAGATCCTCCAATGCTTGGCTGATGCGCATCATTCCGCACTGACAGGTTCAACTTGACATGTTTCTTTAGCGAAATAATCTATAGCTTCTTGTATACACCTACATAAGTACATATGTAGTTACTATGTAGTATATTATTAGCTTCGAGAGATTTTCTCTATGAGCACGGACCCTTTTTAAAGCCTAGAGCGGGACTCCGCGAGTAGATTGTGTCATAAGTCTTATCTCCCGCGCAATTTTCTTTCACTCCAACATACTCTTGTCGAGGACAGCATGGAAGGCCCTATACCTTTGACAGCCCGCGAGGCTGCATCTGGTCTCTTGGGCTCAGTATCTATGACCTGCTGGTTTTTCCTTTTGGTAGGTTTGAGAAGAACCTCGAAAGTGGGATCCATATCTAACAATACTGTTAGGTACCTCAACTAATTGAGAACTACCGCAACGGCAATGCAGAAGCTATATCTCTTCTTTTCATCCTTGTCTGGTTCATCGGCGATGTCGCAAACCTCGCCGGCGGCCTACTATCCCGGCTCGTGCCCGTGATCATTGCGATCGCGGTATACTTCTGCATCGCAGACGGCGTGCTGATCGCGCAGTGCGTGTACTATAAAGTACGCAACTCGCGTCCCGAGCCTTTCCACCGCCGACGCTCGTCCACCGAGACCCCGGACCCGACTACCCCGTTGCTGGGGCGGCGATTCAGTGACTCCCTCGCATCTTCCCAGTCGCGGCGCCGGTCGTCGGGCTCATTGCGCCGTTACCATGCCGGCCGGCGCGAGAGCGAGGTCGAGGGTACCCTGGCCAAGATCGTCGAGGAGAATGATTATGGCCGTAAGGCGTGGGTTAAAAATTTTGCTAGTGTGGTTGGGATCTTCCTCATTGGTATGGCGGGTTGGACCATAGCTTGGCAGACGGGGATGTGGGCGCCGGCGCCGTTGGAGAATAACAATGGTTCTGAGGAGGCTATTGGAGGGCTGGTGCTGGGGTATTTCAGTGCTGCGTGCTATCTAGGGTGAGTGCTTCCTTTTTTAGGGCTGATGAGTTGGTATTGACTTTGATTTCAGTGCGAGATTGCCTCAAATCTACAAAAACTACAGCGAGAAGTCTTGCGAAGGTATCTTTTACTCCCAATGCGCATGTGAGGCCGGTGTTGACATTTATTTAGGATTGTCGCTCTTGTTCTTTATTCTCTCTCTTCTAGGAAACTTGACCTACGGTGCAGGGGTGAGTGATACTGCAAGTTGTCATATGAACTGGACGCAAGCTAACGGCATGGATATAGATTCTTTGCCATTCTACGGAGAAAGAATATTTCCTCACCAATCTTCCATGGTTAATTGGATCGCTGGGAACTATGGTTGAGGACGCGGTTATCTTCTTCCAATTCCGGATCTATGCTATCCAGGACCCTCGTCTCTCGGCGATCTCCTAAGTATTGGAATCTGCTCTTTTATCTAGAGTAATGACCTGTCTACGTACCGTCGAATTTGAACTTTGATTTCAAGCACAAGAATCCCTGGACGTGAGATGATTTACATGCGTTTATTGGTGCTGGACATCGGAAAATTTTGGAATAGCATAGTGTTTGTGTTGATAGTGAACTAGCGACGACTGAATCCGACATGTACATGTATGGTTTTTTAGTGTCAATACATAGTAAGGGTGTTGCGCCAGAACAGCAGTACACATCACTGATATTATCGGTGCAAATTTAAGTAAGTCTATTGCATGTTGTACTTCGCACCGTTGATGAGGCCTCGAGAACTCCTGTCTTGAGCGATAACCGCAAGGGCCTGGTGCGCTCAATGAAAGATCACCTTGAGATCGGAAACATCAGTCAGAGGTCCACCCACGATTAGCCCTACAGCACTACGTCACATAGCCTACGAACGAATACCCCATATAAAGAATCAGACGGCATTCGTTGTTGGTTCATGGTCGCATGACAGACGTAACACGAGGACCGAGCAAGTCAAGCTAGCTGATCCACGTAGAGGAGAAAACGAATCATAAATCTACTCGCCAGACCAAAGCAGAACTTTGATCATGGACAGACCAAGAAGTGTGCCAAACGTCTTCAATTCCCCTAAAATCCTGGAAGCAACAATAGTTTCGGAATCGCAGCGGTATCCGATCGAGTCTACCTCGGCCACGTTATGACGCGGAGGCACACCGAGCACCCAGTCTCCATTGAATGTCCGTGTCCGTTTGAATTCTTTTGCTAATTTTCTTTTTTTCTTCCCCGGGTTCTAGGTCGTAGCTGGGGTCGTGGAGTATCGAGTACAATAGAGAATCGTCGAGGGAGCCGCTATACGGCAGTGGGAAAAGAGGTTGAGGAACAGAGAAAAAAGGAAACGAGTTTTCAAATTCGATACGGAGATAAGACGCTTAGTCGAAGAGACCGAAGCCCATGTCCTCATCGGACTCCTCCTTCTCTGTAGTGGGGATTAGTACCGAGGTCTCACAAACCAGATGTGTGTATCAAAACTTACCCTCAACCTTCTCCTCAGCCTTGGCCTCGGCGGGGGCGTCAGCAGCGGCGCCACCAGCAGGGGCAGCGGCAGCGGGGCCAGCGGAGCCGACGTTGGTCAGGAGCTCCTTGATGTCCTTACCCTCGAGGGCCTGTGTTGAAAATCGAATTAGTTATCGAATCTTAAATTGTCGCGACACCATGTTCGGGTGGTTTCGATATTGGCGCGGTTTGTGGAATGGGATCAGGTATTTACCCGGGCGAAGATGGAAGACCAGATGGGCTCAACCTCCTGGACCTTAGCGGCAGAGATGAGGGTCTGGATCTTGTCGGCCTAAAATGAAGATTAAAGGTCAGTCACAGTTTTCGCATGATCATTGTTGGTCCCAGTGGCTTTGCAGCGACTTGTTGTGTGTCTCCCAAAGCTCAATTTCACACAGTAAATAAAGCTTCAAGTGCGATCTTCAAGCCTCCACTATCCCACCAAAATCAAGGAATTTTGGATACGTACGGAGACCTCAATACCGTCATCGGCCAGGATGAGGGCGGCGTAAGAGCAGGCGAGCTCGGCGGTAGACATGTCGACGGGTGGTGTTGACCGGACTGGGTGTCTTGAAGAGAGTTGGGGATGGGAAAGAAGAAGAGAGGAGAACGCCAATGATAGACAACCCGAACAGGGCAAACGCGCCGTGTGTGGGAAAAAGCCCTCGCTTAGGGCTTGGACTAATCAGGCTTAGCCCCTTCCCCTCCTCGTGACTTGGCGCTAAACCACAAACAGAGCTGGGACCAGATGACATAATGATTAAGATGACATAATCCCCCCAGTAAACTGCCGGGGGGCCCGTGCGATCTGGTCGTATCTGCAGGTTATCAATCGATCCATTCATTAATTGACATCACATTCCGGTGGGGTTCAAACGTACGAGCAGTTGTACTTGTCTTCACCTTCAAAGAGACTTATTCCTTTTATTCAACCCGGTCTTAAACTTGCTTTTTCCAACGTGCCTACTTATCGCATTCTCTAACCATGGAGTCCCCCGCTATCCCGGTCCCGCTGGATCCGCGGGAGCAGCCCATCCTTGAGAACTTGCTCCGAACTCGTGACGCGCTGCTCCTAATCAAACGGGACAAGTCCTCATACGTAAAGTCCCGCGATGTCCTACCACTTTATGAGGAAGTGATCGCAGAAGTTGAGAAGCTCAATTCGGTTCGCAAAGAGCAAGATCGCCGCTTGGTACACAATCGCCGTGAGTCCGGTAGATCGCCGCCCAAGCTGGAGGTGACTGACGTGGAATGATAGTGGATTATGTCTTGGATGATTGTTTCCAGTTGATTTCCCTGCTGTTTTTGACAGTTGGGAAGAACAACGAAGCTCCTGCAGTGTGAGCGGCAATGTCTTTACCCCGCCATATCATGACCTTGACTAACATTTTGGCAGATACTCCTTGGCGACTACTATCAAGGTATTTACTCCTAGAATTTCTCGGAGCTCTTCTTGTTAGCTTTGCGCTTTGGACACTAACGGTTTTGCAGCGCTTACTCGACCATCTCGAAGAGGCTGGATTCTATAGCTCGAAGGACTTGAACTCGATCACCAAGACACTAGAGTCTACACGGGAAACTCTTGAGCGTGGTCGAAACACATACTCACCGGCTCTTCTTACCCTCTTGGAAAGCCGTCTGCAACAATGTGAACAGTCACTGGCAAAGTTACAAAAGGGTCTTGCTGTGTTGGCTCCTCCCTTGGCGCAGACACACGAGACGCTGGTTTCAATTTTGCGGTCGACATCAGCTGTGAACACTCGGTCAAAGGTATGACATCGAATAGTTGTATAATATATCTGATTAGTACTAACTTATGGTTGATTTGTTAGTTCTCGGCTTCGGAAGTAAACGCTCTTCGCGAACAACTCAAGAAAATTGAAAAGACGACAAAGGACGGCAACTTTGTGGATGAGGAGGGAAATATTCTTGCAGGGCAGGACGACCTCAAGTCTTTGATGCATAGGTGTTGGCGGTGGACTGAAATTGTGCTTGAGCGGTATGTTCTAAGCTGCCAACGGGATGTTCAGACACTGACTAATTCAAATACAGAGAGGGCAAAATTGATGAGCGGTTCCAAGATCAGTACGATCGATTGTTGGAAATCCGCAATCAACTGGATCGTTTGTCTGTAACACAAGCTTGGTCGCTGCGCGAGACCGATCTTTTCGTATACCAGCGAAAGCTCGACCGAATTGATGAGGCACGGGTTAATGGAAACTTCGTCGACGCTGAAGGTCAGCCGGCAGACCTGCATGCGCAGCGAGTAAGGATTTCTTTTCGGCCATTCTTTGGTGGATCTGGCTAACATATGATCAGACGCTCCTATACCTTATTCGTCGCAGTTACGCATACATCTATGCGCTTTTGATTTCATCAGAACCTGTGTCTGAAGCTCTACTCCCAGTCTATAACCAACTCCAAACTCTTCGCCGGTGTTTGATTGAAGTCAAGGAGACCGGAGGTGTTGCAAATTCGCGCGAACTTTACCCGTACAGCATGAAGGTATGTAATATTCCACTGCTTATATACAAAAGCTGACCGAAACAGCTCAATTCGATTGACAACATGCGAGTTGATGGCAAATTCTACGTGGGTCCAGATATTCCGGAGGGCCAGGGCAGTGTCAATAACCTGCTAGCCGAATGCTACGATTTGGTTTGGGAACTCCGCGCCGCAGTGGTCGACAAGGATGGTGAATCTTAATACAACAGGCTTCTTAGAACAATGCCTTTTTTCCTTCTCTACCGATGTGTTTTATTTCCACCGATGTTTGCGAGATTTACGCCGATGTCGATGAAGCATTGGCCATGGAATGTCTCTGGCATACAGTGGTCTTTGATTGTATGATCAGTGTCTTACCTTGTTTTCTCTTCCTTTTATGTGACGATAGGCGTTATGGCATTGGCATTTGTCTTGGGAACGAGGGCACTTGGTGCCCTCGGGTGGTTTTACTTCGAGTTCAATGGAATTTCCCTGTCAACGAATCCCTCAGGAAATTCTTTTTTACTGTGTCTTGCTTCAAATGGGGTTTAACCAAGAAAACTCATGATAGGCCAAATCTTGGGCAGTTGTGTTGTTTTAGCTACACCAACCTTGCGAAGCGAAGATAAAGCAATGAATGTCCAGCAAACCTCCACATATCACTCATCCAGTCATCAAACTGGTTGAAAAAAACGATTAGCAAGGTTACTCCATTCAAAACCCGTTCACATGACTCAAGTTGACCAAGCAATATTTCCATAAGCAAAACCCGTGGTCTTCTTTGACATTCATTCCATCCCGTTCAAATAGAAGATGTATCCCTTCAGCAGTCGCAGAGTGTGGTCATCGCGAAGGGGCCCGAAGTGAACTTCATCCACGTCTTTCATCTCCAGATGTTCACCGTCAATCCCGTGAGTCTCGAGACAGCAACTGCATGCTGTAGTACAGTGACCTCGATCACGGACCCCATCTGTATAGACCTTGGTCATTCGCGTCCTCTCGCAACATCCACAGCTACGTCCACAACATCCCCCTCGTTTTGCACAGTCTTCACGAAGCACACCGGAGAGATACCAATCCGTGTGCTTTCTCTGTCTTGTTAGAGCCCGTTTCGCCGAAATGCTCCGTAACTTGTCTGACTCGATCCATTGTTTCCTATGCGTAACCCAGTATCTCGAGTTGAGGGATTTGATTTGTTCTTCATAGGCCTCGAGCCGAGACAAATCTGGGGACGACATATCCCTTTGACATGTCTGCAGGGCTTTAGCCTTTTGCTCGCACCATGTTCTGCGTTGAATAATCCATCGTAGGGTGACGTCGAGCTTAATAAGTTCTTTGTACCAGTTCCGGTTGGATGCTGCATTAAGTAAATGGTAACGGTAGGCTACCCTTTGAGCAAGCTCGTCGTAGTTTGCATCTTCAAGCTGAGTCTCCAGGTTCAGGGTTTTTTGTGTCAAGTCCATGTCCTTAAAGACCACATCTGGAGCATCCTCTATGAGCTTTCGTTTTTCATAGATACCCATGCCTGATAAGAGTGGTTCTAACAGGTCCTCAGGGGTCTCGGCATGTTGCACTTGCTTTTTGTATTTTTCCATCACATTCTGGGTACTCTCTTCGTATGTTGGTGGTGTTTGTTGAAACTGGGTGGCTCTGCTATTATCAGACTTCGCAGAGCTGGGAAGCTTCATACTGGTGTTGCGGTTGCCCATAGTAGAGAAGATTGAATGGTCAAACTGTAGCAAAGAAGCCAGGGCGCCATATCATTGAATAGAACAAGCTAGGCTTAAATCATTGTCGGCCAGTGACGTAGTTTTAGGTTTAGTTCAACTAGGGATTTTGCCCTCTCTAAGGACATGGACAAAGTGAACATCCATGGATAGTGAGCATAGTGAATAGATTGAACGTATTTAGGGAACTTTAGAAGCAATAATTTGTGTCCTTAAGGGCTAGCAAGGCTATCTAGGTAGTAAATCCAGATTATTCACATGTATAAAGCAATTTACGCCTTTACATTCATTAGATAGAAAAGACATAACCTTTGAGTAAACGCAAGGTGTGGGGGTCTGGGAGCCATTCAGTGTTGCTAGTATCAAAGCGAAGACCTTGTAGATCTGTGATCTCATCTCCAATATCTTTGCCATCAAGCTCGTGGGCATCCAGACAACAAGAGCATGCTGAAGTGCAGTGGCCTCGGTTACGCATCCCTTCTGTTCGAAGCCCATCGATCGTTCGTGGTATTGCGCAACCTCCGCACGTCCGCCCACAGCAACCTCCTCCCCTCGCGCAATCTTCGCGTAATTCAGAAGAGAGATACCAGTCGATCTTCTGTCTTTGAAATGCGAATCCTCGTGCTGCGGATCTACTGGAAATACTGTCTTCTGCGATCCATAGTTTCCTATGGACTCTCCAGTACTTTCTCTTCAGCGATTTGAGGTTTTCGTCAAAGGTCCGAGGACCCATGTTTCGTTTCTGTTGATGAACCCAGATCATTCGTTGGACAATCCAGCGTATCTCAATATCAGCCTCGATCAGTGCTTTGCACCAATGTCTGTCAGAAGAAGTGTGCCTAGTGTGAACATAATAGCACACCGATTGAGCAAGCTTATGCATGCCCCGAAGCCGAAGCCAGTCTTCAACCGATTCAGCATCCGTGTCTTGTTCAATAGCTGGTATCCGATGTGCACCTTCTACAGCTTTGCATTTGTCGTCGATGCCTAGTCTTCTGTCTAACAAGACGATTAGGAAGCTGTCGCGACTTCTTTGTTCACGTTCAAGTTCACTAATGAACTCGTTCACCAAGGCCTTCGACACTTTCGTGGTTTCTTCATAACTTGGGAGCCTTTCCGAGGACTGCATTTTGCTCAGCTGAGGGTTGGTATTCATATTCTCTTATAGATCTGAGAATCGAAAGACGAAGCCGAGACAAAAAGTCAAATGTCAGTGCAACTATGAAATCATCTTATAATGGCCCCGTACCTGAAATGGTTGTCGGTGGTTGACGAAAGACTACCGTTTTGGGTTGCGGCTCCTCCGAAGGTTCCGACCTCGGGACTATCAGGCTGACTCACTTAGGGTTAAGTCCACGGGTACCTACCTAGGTACCTATATATTTCTATTCCAATCTTAAAGTCCTTAACCGGAGCGTTGAAAGGAAAGATTTGTATCTCCTCTTGATTTCTTGTTCTCAGGAGTATGACAGTGGCACTTTGCTACAACATGCTCCAAACGTTGAAGTAAGCCCATTCATTAGCATTTCGAAGGGCATCGCAAATCATTTAGCGGAAGAAAACGTTCAAACTAGGCTAGCTTTGCTTGATGCAATTGCTCGCTTGAGTTGTCATTAGACTTGATAGGCAGCGACAATTAGACAACTAATATTTGGATATTAAATACAGCTAACATAGTAGTAACAAACAGCAACAGCCAGGCAGCTTTCGATGGTGATATACCACCGGGATTGAAATTACTAACTCGTCTCTTGCAAAATAGCAATGCCATCCAGAAGGCTCAGTCGGTAATTCTGCGGTTAACGTAGCTCGTACTCCCATGATTACTCCCTTCCCGCCTTCAGATATTGAAGGCATAACCCCTCAGCAGCTGTCGGCTATGAAAACTCATCAAAGAGGGCTTTTTGTCCTCAAAACAAAGCTCTTGCAAGTCTGGTATCTCTCCGTCAATCCCGACATCCAAATCTTCAATCCCATGAGCCTTCAGACAGCAACCGCAGGCTGTGGTACAATGACCTCGTGTGTTGATACCATCATCTAATCCACCGACCGTCCGTGGATTCTTACAGCAGCCGCAGCTCCTCCCGCAACAGCCGCCTCGTCCAACGCAATCGCTGACTAGATCGACAGAGAGATACCATTCTGGATATGATCTTTGTATATCATATGCTCGCCTAAACGACCAGCTCGTTATAGATGTCCTGTTGTTCCACTTCTTCCTAGAAAGAGCCCAATGCCTTTTATTGAGGTCTGTGAGCTGCTCTTCATAATTCTCGAGTTGCGACGCATGTTTCGCTCCATCTTCGAAAGACAGAGGTAGCTCTGATGAGGCTTGCAAGGTTTGGAGCTTTTCTTGAATGCAGGCCTTTCGTTGAGCAACCCAGCGTTCCTCGATATCAAGTTCAATCAGTTCTTTGATCCAGCTTTCTGGCCCCGTCGGCTGTGCCCTATACCAGAAGAAACACCAGTATAGGTATATGGCAAGCTCACCGTAGCCTGCCTCTCTAAGCTGAGCTTCAACATACTCGGCACTTTGTCGGTGATCGCAGTCATATATACGCTTCGGGGCTTGTCTCAGGAGAGTTGCTTTGTCTTCGACATTCAACTCGGTTGAAAGCAGGTGGGTAAGAAGATCCTCGGGTTTCCGGGCTTTTTCTATTTTCTTCTTCAACCTATCCATCAAGATTTCCTTGGGAGACTTTGCGCTCTCTTCATAAGTCGGAAGTTTCTCTGAGGCTTGCATTTTGCTTGCCTGAGTCTGGCTGTGTCTTTATTCACGGTTCTCTTGACAATTTTGCACTCGACTGTGTCCTTTGTAGACTTCAAAGGGCGAAGAAATCGGGGAATGTCTTGCCCATAACGAGTAGTAGAAAACCGAACAATGCTAGAACCAGGAAAGGTGTCGGAGGCGAAGGTTTGAATTAGGCAGGGTTTTGTCCGTCATAGTCGAAAATAAGCTTTTAGCCCTAAATAGCTGCCCAAAGATATTTCCAAGGTTGATACCGTTCTTTCCCTTTGTTAGAGAAGAGGCAATAATGGCATCCTATATAATAACCTTGGAACATCAATTGATTTTCTAAGCACTTGAAACAAGAGTTGGTCACCCTGACAGGGGTTGCTAAAGCCGACCTTGATGCACCATCGGACCCCGGCAGATGAACTTCAATCAAAACAAAGGGAAAAGGAGTTAAGCATTTAAAGCCGTAGCAACACCAGAATATATATTAGAGGGGACTGAGCACGACGATGGGTTCGTTCGGCTTCAAGTTGTGAAAATGGTCCGGATCACTTAATCGGTCATCCTTTTTAAGGTACATTCCAGATATAAGCAGTTCATCAAGTGCCAAGTAACAATAAAAAGAATAACCCAGAAGGCTGCACGACCAAGGACTTGGAATATTGGAATATTCCAAAGTTCAACCAAGCTGACATCCTGAGCTGGTGATTGGATACCATTGATCTCAGCGGCCAAAACCGTCCGTACCTAGGTACTTAGGTATGTAGTTAAAGCAGAATACTACACCTGTATGTGCCTGTCAAATTGAGTTTGCCACTAGAGACTGGCGTCCATAGTGGAGATCGACGATATCGGACACTACTCCTAGTTAGTCCAATCTTGTCCGGACGGATTTTGGAAAGTGGAAACTTTGGGGATCTTTACTCCGCAGGGTGTCTCCGTAACTTGATAAAGGCGACAGGCTAAGAAAGGTTCCGTAAGATCTTTTTATTTTATTTATTTTTATTTTCCCTCCAACCCGGTTCATGCATACGTCCCGCGTATCCCGAACCAGGGCCAAGGGTGCAAGATACCAGGAATAAGATACCAGGAATAAGATCATGGGACTGCTACCTAGGTATTTCGTGGGATTTAGTAAGATTTAAGGTAACCGACCCTTGCGTTCTTTACAAAAATCACAGACCACTTGCTCCATTTCTGCCGGCCTTCAAGTTTGGTCCACTTCCAAGGTTGTTATTTTTTGCCTTTTTTGGTTCGATCAACGCCTTACTACGGCAGTGTATAGCCGCCAGTGCGCCATATCGCATTTTGCCAGCAGAACGTTTCATAAAGCAAGTGTATGTGTATGTATTTTATTGACGATATTATAGAAGTATCGGAGGTTATATATAGAGAAGTTCCCTTTCACAAATTAAGCCTTATATAGCCCTCTGCTACTATCTACCTAATAAACTAATAAGAGGGAGAAAATATCTATATAACTAGACATCTTAAAAATCTGCCTAAGAAGACTACTAAAAAAGACTACTAAAAAGACATAATAAAAGACTAGTTGTTAGAGACTACCTAAGAAGACCACTATAAAGACTACGGCGGTATGACAGTCAAGATTTAATATAGAAAAATATGATATGGCGCACTGGCGGCTATATATACATTGCCGCGGCCTTACAAGTCCGGAGGTCTCCCGAGAACTGTAAACCGTATCATATGTCCATTTCTTAATTGCAGTCAAGAGCGACTGCGATGCAAATCAAATCAATGATACGGCTAGTGTAATATCTACTCCACTTGCAAGGACGTCATCAACAGTAAATTATATTTCCCTATGTGTCTTCTCGCCAAATGTACCTTGCATATCATGTATCCCGTTCACATTATATATTCAATTCATAATCCATGTCTATTTTCCCTCCCTCAAAATCGGAGACAGAACCCCGATCAACCTCAATAACACTCCCCTTTGCAGCGTCTCCACCAAGTTGAAATCCGATGGTACTTGCTCAAATGGTCCTCCAAATTGTCTTCACGGTTGCAACACTTGCCACAAAAGGGGCAAAGAAATGAGGACGGGTTGACGTGTAGCCATCTAACGTGACGTGACAAAGATCCCTTTGTACTAAAGGCAGAAGTGCACTCCTTCCAGCTGCATTTAAGTCCACCGACGTGGCCACTAGCACAGCAAATTCGGAGTTAGCAGATTAAAAAGATAGTAAAACATGGGATTGGATAACCTACGACTGCTCATTTGCCTGGAGTTGAGGATTGATATGGCTCATTTCCACATGGTTCATCAGCGATTCGATGTCGGGAAACACCAACCCATGTTCACATGTGAGCCCCTCCCAGTAGCACCGTAAAGGAACTTGAGGATCCCTATAGTAATGGTTAATGAGACATCAGGATTTCCTGACCGCAGCAGCATGATGATAGACGGCTTACTCTGGGGTGTGTGATTGAGCTGGCTTCTGGTAATAGACTGTCCGTTCCTCTAGAAGAGTAGGGTCTATGTTGCTTGGAGGTGTGCTCACTTGCATTTGTGGAGAAGAGACACCAGTAAATGCATGGGACGTGTTGTTCATGGAAGTGTGTTTGGCATTGTACCCCTCGTCTGGCGAGTTTCGGGAGCCGATGAAGATTGGAGCTTGAATTGAACGGTCCGATTGGTGACAATTCAGGTCAAAGTATGGAGCGGGGATTGGATCGTGGTACGTCGAGGACTGATTTATATGGTTGCTATGTTGAGAATAGACCGTGGGCGTCATGTAGAGCCTCGCACAACTGCATGGTTGGTAGCCATGAAGACCACAGAAACCTTTTTCGTCATAGAGGTTTGTATTGATTGAGTGATAATTGTATGACTGTGACATTGTAAACCAGGGCATTCACAGAGCAAAAGAAAAGCACACTGGTAATGGATAGGATGCTCAGTCCTAGGGACCAACCCTCTTTATAAATCGCGTTCCCATGGTGTGTTGAATTTCTGGACCTTGCCAAATTTGGAGTAACGCCAAGCGAGCGAAAAGTTGTGGACGTCAATGTTGGTGATTGTGATGGGAGCGTCTCTCACGATCGGCAGTGTATTAGACATGTTCATGTTCTAGGATGGTTAATTACAATATTTTTATATTATTAGTGCCGTCTGTTAAGAGCCCCCGCTCTCCAAGTTCCCTAGTGCCGGTCCATTCCCGAGAAAAAAAAGAAGTTTAAATTTTAAATTAAATTTCTTTTTCATATTCTTATTCCCCAGGCAAATGACAGCATTGGCACAATGACCCGGGTGTTGGTGGCTTATCGTTATTTTCATTTTCATTTTCATTTTCATTTTTTTAATTTAAACTTTAAAATATTTTAATTTTAATTTTTGATTTCCTTTTCCGTTTTCTTTTTTCTCTTTCCAGGTGGTCAAGGTTATATGTAGGCTCCGAAATACACATAGTGATAGTGTTAAGGACAAGAACTTAAAACTATGCTCTTTCCTTATGGCAAAATGTTGAACTCATCTAACCAGACTTCCATATATCCTATATATGTAAATAATACAAATCTCCGACCTAATCAATAAAACAATTAACATGAAAAAGGAAAATTCTTCCCCTATCAGAGCACCCCTACGGCCACAGCTGGTACCTCGGCCTTAATACATACATGTAGGCAGTATAGCGGGTTGCCTATTGGCTGCGTTCGATCAAGATCGCCGCGATATGCTTCCAGACGGCTTCCGTCACCGTTGTAGTGGTATGCACGTTTTGGGATTTCAAAGTGGACCATAGGGGCTTGTAAGAAATCACTCGCCACATCTAATAGTGTGCATGGGATTCAAAGATCCGAGTGTCTATTCTTAAGATCTGAAACGTAAAGAAGGATCGTCATGGTTGGTTGCTATAGCGGTCATCCTGCTAGGTAGCTAGGTAGGTAAAATAGTACGAATTAGGTATATGATGAACGGTACTATTAACAGATCCTGAGAATCTTCTGTCGATTCTAGATCCTTTCTATCCTAGGACTGAGTGCAATTATATACAATATGTATGTAAAAGAAATCGTTGAAATCACTACATAGTATAACATACCCAGAATATTGTTTGAATTTTCTTCGATCTGTTACGGGAACCCGGACGGGCCGCGTTCGACCCGATGTGAAATTTCCTCGGAATACTAGATCAAGATGAAAATCAATTCATGAGAATAAAAGAATAAAAGATAATAAAAAAAAAATAAAATAAAATAAAATAAAATAAAATAAAAATAAAAAAGTAAAAATAAGAAAGAATAACCTATAGTTGATATTGTCGGGAACAAATAGGAAAACCTGACACCTTCTGTAACAAGTCCACACGGTGGGCTGAATTCCCTGAGGTGTTTCTAGACCGCATTTTCTCCTTTTCTATGTTGTACTCCGTACAGACTGAAAGAGGACTCGTCCATTTCCCCACAGCCTCGCCACTATCAGTTCAGGAACATCCCCGGGCATATCCGTTACGTATGTTATAGCCACGCCTATGTAGGTAGCTAGGGGCGTACCGAAAACCCCTCAATATTGTATATTTTCGTTTCACCTTTTCCCCGTGCCTGACTCCACCAAGCCCTCAACGGTCTATGGCTACCTTAAACCATACCTAGGGATTAATGAATCCTGAAAATGCGAAGTCATGCGGCCAAAATCCCGGGACCTGACCCCCAATACCCTCCATGTACCTTGGCAGAGAGTACTTTGCCTAGACGAGGAACTTACGTCGCGCTGTATATCATCTCCATTCTTCCAGGATACAAAGAAGATCAGGGTATAAAAGAAAAAAAAAAAAAATGGTACAGGTCGCATTGTCCATGAGACTCTATGTATGTGGTTATGTTGTATAGATATTTCCCCACATAATAGAAGTCTGGAGTCCGAAATCGGCACAAATACCGGCCAATCAGAGCGAATGCAAATAACCTTTAACCGGACGAAAAAAAAAGGGAACATCTTCTCCTTCCCTTCTCTCCAAATTTGACAGTGAAGATGGTGAGCCAGCTAGTTTGGCAGCGGGTTTCTGCCTCTCGTGGCGTAAGTGAATAGAAGACAATTCAATTGGGCAAAACTAAAACCTCATAGATGGCCACACGGCTCTCCTCACAACGGCTCTTCGCCCGTGGCCTAGCCACCGAGGCCTCCTCCTCCCGCATGCCCCCATATCCCAAGCTCGTCCGCAACCTCGAACAGGTCCGCCGAGTCCTTGGCTCCGACCGCGCCCTCACCCTCGCCGAGAAGATCCTTTACGCCCATCTGGACAATGCCGAGGAGTCATTGCTCACCGGGACCAACAACGGCCGCGATGTTCGAGGCAAGGCCAACCTGAAGCTGAAGCCCGACCGCGTCGCCATGCAGGATGCTTCGGCCCAGATGGCTCTGCTCCAATTCATGTCCTGTGGTCTTCCCTCCACCGCCGTCCCGGCTAGTATCCACTGCGACCACATGATCGTCGGTGAGCGCGGTGCCGATACCGATCTGCCGGCTTCAATCAAGGGTAACAGTGAGGTGTTTGACTTCCTAGAGAGTGCTGCCAAGCGTTATGGTATTGAGTTCTGGCCTCCGGGTGCCGGTATCATCCACCAGAGCGTGCTGGAGAACTACGCCGCCCCTGGATTGATGATGCTCGGTACAGACAGCCACACTCCTAACGGAGGTGGTCTTGGTGCTATTGCTATCGGTGTCGGTGGTGCCGACGCCGTGGATGCGCTTGTCGACGCTCCTTGGGAGCTGAAGGCCCCTAAGATTCTCGGTGTTCGCCTCGAGGGCAAGCTCAACGGATGGGCTTCGCCTAAGGATATCATCCTATCCCTGGCTGGCAAGCTGACTGTCCGCGGTG
This sequence comes from Penicillium flavigenum, assembly GCA_002072365.1. Taxonomy (NCBI): domain Eukaryota; kingdom Fungi; phylum Ascomycota; class Eurotiomycetes; order Eurotiales; family Aspergillaceae; genus Penicillium; species Penicillium flavigenum. Next base: position 103,336 of record MLQL01000037.1, read on the forward strand.
GCACTGGCTCCATCATTGAGTATCACGGTCCTGGTGTTGAGACTTTGAGCTGCACTGGTATGGCTACCTGCTGTAACATGGGTGCTGAGGTGGGTGCTACCACCTCGGTCTTCCCCTTCTCGCCTAGTATGGTTCCCTACCTGCAGTCGACCCACCGCGGTCACGTCGCCGATGCCGCTTCTGAGGTTGCCGCCGCCGGCCCCTCGAGCTTGCTGCGCGCCGACACTAAGGCTGAGTATGACCAGCTGGTAACCATCAACCTGTCCGAGCTTGAGCCGCATATCAACGGACCCTTCACCCCCGACTTCTCGGTACCGCTGTCCAAGTTCGCCGACACCGTCCGTGAGAAGAAGTGGCCCGAGACCTTCGGCGCCGGCCTTATCGGTAGCTGCACCAACTCCTCGTACGAAGACATGACCCGCGCCGAGGATCTCGTCAAGCAGGCCACCGCAGCAGGCCTCAAGCCCAAGGCGGATTTCTTCATCACTCCCGGCAGTGAACAGATCCGCGCCACTCTTGACCGCGATCAAACCCTAAACACCTTCTCCGAAGCCGGCGGCGTCGTCCTCGCCAACGCCTGCGGCCCCTGCATCGGTCAATGGAAGCGCACCGACGGCGTTCCTAAGGGCGAAGACAACGCCATCTTCACCTCCTACAACCGCAACTTCCCTGGCCGCAACGACGGCAACCGGCGAACAATGAACTTCCTCGCCTCACCGGAACTCGTCACCGCGCTCGCCTACTCCGGCAGCACAACCTTCAACCCTATGACCGACTCCCTGACCGCACCAGACGGCTCGACCTTCAAGTTCCAGCCCCCCAGCGGCTTCGATCTCCCCAGCGCCGGCTTCGAAGAAGGTAACCCCAACTTCCTCCCCACAGCCGCCGTCCCAGACGCAAGCGCCGAAGTCGTTGTCTCCCCAACCTCCGACCGCCTCGCCATCCTCGAGCCCTTCGAGCCTTTCCCTAAGGGCGATCTCTCCGGTCTGCAAGTCCTATACAAAGTCAAGGGCCAATGCACGACCGACACCATCTCTGCCGCAGGCCCATGGCTGAAGTACAAGGGCCACCTGCCCAACATCTCCGCGAACACACTGATCGGTGCCGTCAACGCCGCAACGGGCGAGACGAACGTCGCCTACGACGAAGCGGGCAACAAGTACGGTATCCCCGAGCTCGCGGAGGCATGGAAGGAGCGCGGAATCTCGTGGCTCGTCGTTGCGGAGGATAACTACGGCGAGGGATCTGCGCGCGAGCACGCTGCGCTGCAGCCGCGCTACCTCGGCGGCCGGGTTATTGTTTCTAAGAGCTTTGCCCGTATCCACGAGACCAACCTTAAGAAGCAGGGTGTTGTGCCTCTTACATTTGCGAACCGCGAGGACTATGATCGTATCGATGCTTGTGATAAGGTTGACACTGTTGGTCTTTATGATGTGCTGCAGGCTGGTGGACAGGGTGAGATCAAGCTGCGTGTTACTAAGCAGAAGACTGGGGAGGTGTTTGATGTTCCTGTTCAGCACACTTTCAGTCAGGACCAGTGTGCTTTCATCCTTGCTGGTAGTGCTCTGAACTTGTTGGCTAAGAAGGCGCACTCTTGAAGAGAGAAAGCAGGTGGAGGTGGATTTCAGACTGTTTTAACACCATAAAAGTGGGTTGTTGGGTGCGAGCTGGAGTTGATTATTTGGTTCGATTGCATTATAGTAGTCCCTCGCCTTGTATATGGTGATTTTTGGTGGTTTTAGATTTGTTTTGCCGACTAGATGATATCCAATGTGATCTGTATTCTATTGTTTCTTGATTCCCTGAAGTGTAAGCGGTGTAAGATGAAGTTGGTATAGTAAATAAGTACTCGGCTGGGATGGCCAACTCATTGGATTGAGCACAATTCATTCATTGCATGTCACGGTATATGGTTTTGAAGCTGTGACATCAAAACGAGACAGAATTCATGATAGAAGAAAAGAAAGGAAAAAAGTAGCTGGGCATGAAATGAGGATGGGAATATCATAAAAAAGCATCATGATGCCTGGTTCTTTCATAAGTAATGGGGTAGCCAGAGCAGTAGCCACCTGGAAAGGGAGGTTGGGTGACCAAGAGAATGAGAATGAAACACAAATGACCAAAACCACGGCATAAGAAACACCGATGTCTAGAAAGACCAGAAAAAAAGAAAAACAAAACACCAACACAATCATGTCCTGATTGCCGAGCTTCGGAAATCCCCAGACATCACCGAGAGCATCCTATATCTGAACGCCAACAAGCCTATCTATACAGGCGGAATTGAAAACAAAAGAACCGGCTTTATGCAGATGGAATGCATCATGCAATATCCTTTTTGAAACCTGAAACAGGGAAAGAAAGAAGAAGAAGAAGAAGAAGAAGAAGAAGAAGAAAGGAAGCAGAACATACCAGTGTCATACAGTCCACTTCTGATCAGAATACCCAGGGTCCCCAGGATTAACCCCCAACATCTGACCAGAGTTATTGACACCGTACATACTCCCCTGGTTACTACCATAACCACCACCCATCCCCGAATCATCCTCATCAAAACCAAACTCCCCACCAGAGCTAGCATCAAAGCTACTCCGCCCACCAATATCACCCGGATCATCACCCACGGCCGAGATCTGGTCCCACTGCAACGTCTGCAAAGCCGGGTATTGCGCCAGAAGAGCCGCAGGAAGAACGAAGTTGCCCGTCGATTGCCCATCCATACCAGGCATGTTGGGCATAACGAGCGGCTGGGGGATAGGCTGGAGATGGCCGGAAGGCGATTGTTGTTGCTGCTGCTGGCGCTCTAGCAAGACACGGTCACGCTCTTGCGACTCCTCGTCGAGGAGAGGCTTGATGCATACCCGGCCCGCCTCGGAGCGGAAGTGGCGGCCCAGAGCATCTGCACGGGCGAAGCGGCGGCCACAACCCCATTGTCCGCTTCGCGAGAGCTCGCCGCGGCAGACGAATTTCTTCTCGCCGGAATGGAGGCCTTCGTGGCGTTTGCGGTCGTGCTGCCGTGCAAATGCTTTACCGCACACTGTGCACACAAATGGTCGTTCGTCAGTGTGCGTGCGGAGGTGGGATCGCAGATTGTATGCGCGGGTAAAGCGTTTCGGACATAGGGTGCACTGGAAGGTAGCCGGGTGTTTCTGGATTCGTTTTGGCTCCCCGGGTGCTGCTCCGGGTCTTTGTGGATCGGCGAGATCGAGGATGTAGTTCCGGTTCTCGATTGATGAGGTAGAGAGGCGTCGGTTTGACCGTGAGGGCGAGGGATCCCGCGAACTGGGGCTACTGCGCGAGTGAGAGCCAACCGATCCAACGGGGGACAAAGACCGTGGGCTGGCCGGAGCGCGGGGCTCCAGAGACGTCGAGGAAGTTGCAGGGGAGCGTGAGCGGGAAGCAGGGTGATAAGGATCGGATTTGCTACGAACACGGGATCCTAAGTTCGGGTTAGTATCGTATCAATCAAACCGGTTGTGGATCAGCACTTACGCATAGCGGGAGGGCTCAATGAGTCAAAATCTGCGGTTGATTTAGATGTATCGACGGTTGGATTTCGCAATGGCGGGGCAAATTCAACATTGATAGATGGAGGGGCCATCTGTGAAGCTTGACCAATGTCGCCCGGAGGATTGTTCAATTGGTTCATGTTCATCATGTCCTCTTGGGGCATTCCGTACATGTCTGTCGGCGCCGAGGGGAACTGAGTGAGATAGGAATTATTCGGCACCATCTCACCCCCCTGCTGTGGCATCAACCGCGGAGAGATATACGGGCTGTGGAGGGGGCTGATCCCCTGTTGATGCTGCTCTGACAACGTGAATGATTCCATACCTAGGCCATTGTCGTATAGACTTGGATCATTTTGGGGGGCTAACGAAGGCGACGCATTGTTCTCAATACCATCGAACTCGTGTTGAGACAAGTAGGGGGAGTGGTTGGCCGACGAAACCTCGGACACCTCAGATGGTGCACGTCGATGGCCCTGGAAGGAAACATTATTCATAACCGACTGCCAGTCTGGACCTGGCTGGGCGGTCAAATATGCCGCAGTAGCTGGGTCAAGGGAAGTGTGTCGTGAATGCCGAGGGGTGTAGTATGCACCTGGTGTGGATCCTGGAGGAGACATGGGGCCAGGTGAGGAATTCTGCTGATCTCGCGATGATGGGTGCGAAGATACTGAAGGATTCGAGATGGGGCTGACGAGATCAGCGGGGTTTATCGCTTGGTTGATTGACTGGCGCTGGTGCATTTGCGGGTCTAGCAACAGCGAAGAATCGTACTCGGGGGTGGAAGCGCTATTGGGGCTGTGATTCTGGTAAAGAGAAAAGTCCAATTCTGGGTGATTCGAGTTGAGCATATTGGAGAAGTTTTCGTCGCCCTGCATCGGCCTGAGACCTGTCGAAGAGTGCTCGAGCTGATTGACCAGGTTTGTCTCGAACGACTGCGATATCGGAAGATTATTGGTATTGATGGTTGGAGCATAGCTATGGTCCGCCGGCGGTGATAATGTCTGTGTCGAGGGCGCCCCAGCAAGGTAGCTTGGGTATGCATATGCTTCGGCACCACCAATGCTGCTATCGGGGTTCTGAAAGGAGGGGTTTGTCGAATAAGAGGCCATGGAGGGGTCAACTCCTAATCCACCGGAGTTGGGGTCGTGATATTGTTGGCCGTGCGGCGAAGGGCTCACGCTCCGATGCTTCATATCCCCGGGGCAATAGGCCGTGCCGTGGTTCTGGTCATGCGAGGCCATGTTTGCGAAATGCGCGCGGGTGGGGGCTCTTTCACGAGCGCCGAGCTGGAGTTGTAATCAGAGACGAGGGACGGACTAAGGATCGGATATAGCGCAAAGATTCGGCGACGGGGGTAGATTAGACGAGCAGATCTGTCAGGGTCGTGAACGCCTGGTGATGTAGGGAGAATGGTGTCTGACGATGTGGTGGGATGTCATTCGCAAGGGTCCAGGATCGGGTCCGGCACGCGAATTAGCCTCTGAGCTAGCTGTCAGCGGTCGCCAAACTGCCTCATCATCTCTGAGAGCAATGATACCTTGAGTGTGACAAGAGGTTCGCAATGAGACGGTAAATGAGGGAGGAGTTAGAAGGTTAAGGCGTTTTCACGTGCGCAAGGCGGTCTAGGACAAACACGTCTGTTGTATAGCAAGTTCGTGTGTTGTACATGCGGAGTGGACTCTGGACTTCTGGGGATTATAATTGTAATATATGATATTCCCATAATATTCCCCTGTGGGTGCCCTAAGCGTAAAGGAGACAAAGTTCCCACCTTCTTCTATTACTACAAGTTCCTCTAAAAGAACCCCAAATGGGTCTCTCCCCACATTGGCATTATCAGTGTCCACCCTGATAACCGATAGGCGAACTCAAGACTATTTTTATATATATGTATGCATTCTCAGAGGTTCAATTGGGAAAAAAAAGCGCTGCCTGTTAAACGTTATACATGTTAGGCCGTGAAGCACTTCCTCTCCCAAAGTGGTCCCAAAGTGGAGGGGTGAACGCTAAAGAGGACTTGGCCTTAGCTTTTTGCACAGCCACCCAGCTGAGGCCCATGGGAGCTAGTCCTATTTGGGTATAAGGGTTATAAGATATTGGGCAAGGCACATTTCAACAGTCTGCCTTGTCTTTAGACCTTGTTCGAATTCGATGTTTCCTGATTGTTGCCTAACTTCACCTCCTTACAGACCATGCATAGCCCATATCTGATACGAGCCAAGTGTCAGATCAGGTGACAGGGCCAAACCCTGTATACTTCATCACTTAGATGAGATATTGCGATACTAAATTCTCACAGACCACCCAATGTATCTAGACTAGCCCTAGCCTGATCATTCGACCAAGCAAAGAACAAGTTATCATCGCAACTGCTTCCAAGTCCTGCGTTATCAACCCAAGCAGGCTCCCAGTAGTAAATGCCCAACCCACCAACTTCCTCCACAGCCTTAGCAAGCCTCTGAAGGAAAGTCTGCTGCCCTTCAACCGAAAATGGAATATCCTTGAGATCGGACGGGAATGCAAACTCGGGATTGGGACAACTAAACGGCCAGTTCGTCTCGACAACCAGCGTCTCCTTCTTGTACTTAGAGTGCAGATTCGTAAGACTCGTCTTCAGCGCAGCGAGCGTGGCATCCGCGTTATAGAAGGGGTAGTAAGAGACACCAATGTAGTCGAAGTCCGTGGAAACGAGCCCAGACCCAGATGCCAGAACCTGATCGTAGAAGTACGACTGTGCGCCCGAATCCCAGCCGTTGTCGAGGTGGATCATGATCTTGGGAGTGGTTGCCAGCTTGGAGTCTTTCACGCCCCATGCGGCGGAGTGCAGAAGCCGTGCAATGTTGTTGTAGCTGCTTGTTCCGCCCAGGGGCCATAGCAGGCCGTTGCGAATTTCGTTGCCGATGGAGACGATGTCTACGTCGATCTTGTTGGCCGCGAACGTGTTGCATACGTCCAGTGTGTAGTCATACACTTGCCCGGCTAGGATCCCAATGTCGGTTATGGACCAGCCAGAGGGAGTGGTCTGAAGAAGTAGGTCAGTCATTAGATCGAACAGCCGATCTCGTTGGGAAATGTTATTTTCTTACCTGTGATTTCGGGTCCGCCCACGTATCACTGTAATGCAAGTCAAGATAGGTGCTCATGCCCTGCGCCTGTACCCTCTTCGCGAGCTTAACGTTATAGTCCAGGTCGTATGATCCATCACTAGGATTCACCCAGATACGCTGGCGAACAGAGTTGACACCGCTGGCCGAGAGAATAGTTTCCAGCTTTTCCGGTGTGCCAGCGAGATTTTTGTAAGAAACGCCTTTACCTTCCTCGACTAGGAGGGAAGAGATATCGGCGCCATTGTAGGTTAATGCGGCGGATGTTGAGGCGAAGAGCTGTGCGGCAGCTAGAAGGAGGCGGGGAAGCATGGTGGGCAACCACTTGTTAGAGTCGAATGAATTAATTCAGATCGATAGCTCTACAAAGCAGAGGGAAAAACTGTAGAGATTGGGTTTTATTCAATCTACTCTCCTACGCACCTGGCATCTTTCTAATGTATAGCGGATTTCAAATTTCTCCGAAAAATCCCCCATTATGTCTTATACAAGACTCGATGGAGAAAATTGTCCGGACGGAACCCTTGAAGCTTCCATTGGGTTAGGTCCCGTTGTGAAACAGGAGCTGAGACAGGGGAAGTGGTGATCACTATGCATATTTGAACCCTGAAGACCCAGACGCTAAGGGACAATCTTCAATCCTGTGATAATATCATTGGTGGAAGTACATTGCTGAGATTGCAAAGTGAGACAATATAAGCCGAGGTGGAACTCCGATAGATTGAAACCATCTCGTTGATGACGAAGTATGGCATCCATTTTAGACACGGAATCTTCTACAATATACAATATACGGGAAACAGGTTCATCTCAGGGGGAGGGATAATCCAAAGTCCCAAACCCCCAAATATTTCATTTCTTCATCACACGCTAGACATCTCGCCTCCCAGCATCACGTCAATCATGTCGCGATTGCTCAAATTCCCAAGAGACACACTCTGTCCCTCGAGGATCAAGGGATCCAAAATATGGCCCCAGAACCCAACCCGCCCGGTTTTGACAAAGTCAACATTACATACATTTAAAAAGAAATAAAATCAATCTGGCCCCTCATCCATGCATAAGATCAAGAAAAGAAGAACAAAAGAAAAAAAGAAAAAGAAACCCCTGAAATGCACTGCGGGATTCTCTGCCCTACATATTCATAGTCTCAGACACTGCACTCAACGGAACAGAACTGAACAGATATGCAGACGGAGCCGCTCGGAGGGCAACGAGGAATTCTTCGCAACGAGGCACCAATGGATGTCCATGCGAGTTCGAGTATATGTACAGACCATGTAGAATGTATGGAACAATTTCTAGGAACAATTTCCAGATATCAGCCTGCCGGGAACCGGGATAGAAAGAGAATCACAACGAAGTTTGGTGATATACAACAACTTCACTAGGTACAGTTAGGAAGCGTCGAGGGAAGGAGGAAGGGGCGGTAGATAATGTGGGTGTTGTAAAGGTGGTAGGCGGGGCGGATCAAATGTGAAGAGGTGGATTGGACTGGACTGATCGGGACCGGCCACATTTCAGTTCGATAGCTACGACGGAATATCCGATGCAGCAGCCTTGGGAGGCGGCTTGCGTTTCCCGATCACAAGGCCTTCATCTTCCGACTCATCCTCGTCCTCGTCATCGCAGTAGTACCTCGACTCGTCCTCTTCGGACGACCGAAGCGAGGTCGGACGAAGGGGTTTGAGTGTCTCTCCGGTCCGGAGCATTGAGGGTACTTCGTCCAAGTTATTGCCCTTGGCCGAGTAACCATCACCGGAAAGAGACGATGCGTTTGAGACGACGGACGGAATGCTGGGGTGCGAGGCACTCTGGGACATGCCGCTGGTGAAGTCGTCGGCAGAAGAGGAAGAGATAGTGGCCGAGGTGGAAGTGGCTAACCCATTGTTGGTGTTGTCGAGACATCCCTGGTTGGCTGGGGTGATGGGCGGCAGAAGTAGCGATTCAGTAGAGTACATCGCGTAGTCAACTCTTAGAGTACCGCCTTCATTCGCATCGATGTCGCTCCGTCTGCGGCGCAGGAGTGCATCCCTTGTGAGGTTGAGAGATTCTGCAGGTGATGCATCTTCGAGTTGCGAAGATCGCTTGCGCCGGCTGAGGTGACTAGGGACCAATTGCTCGGCAGAAGGATGTTCCTCTTCATGCCACAGGCCGGGGGTGCGCACTTGACCATGGGCAGATGCATTGCTGACAGCGATGCTAGGCTCAGCAGAACAACGTTCTCCATCCGCATGCATAGATCCTGACTCGCCAGACGGAGAAGTGCGCCGACTTCGACTGCCTCGTGATGCCCGTCGACTAGCTCCACTGAAAAGACTACCGAAGTTGGTCGGTCCTAGCGCTTCAATGATGGAAAACGGCCGACCAGTCGATGGGGCATCGGAACCAGATGGCTTGACCGTCTTTGAGGATTCTGCTGTAGACATTGAGGACTTTGCGCGACGAGGAGGACCAGGTCGGGGCGTCACGGCAGGAGGTGGAGTGGCGACCTTGTTCGCAGCAGCAAGCTTTGCTGCTGCTGGCTGCACGGCATCGAAATAAGATGCCCAATCGCCTTCATCCACCGGGCTTGCAGTAACGCTCTGGGCTAGTGGGTGTCCTTGACTGCCAATTTTGAGCGGCCGGAGAAATTCCTCGTCCCCTCGCAAACTGGACCGACGGCTGTCGCGGGAGGTTTTCCCGAATGTGTTGTTACTTGAGACAGATGATAGGGTCTCGGTAGACGGTGTTGTGCTCGATGTGCGCTTGCGGGGTTCCTTGTCCTTCGATCGACTGCTGAACCATTTGGCGACATTGGACCGAACGCGTTGAATGAAGGGGACTTTGCTGACGGCGCTTGTAACTTCTTCATTCGAGACCTCAATTCGCTTACCCTTACTTTGGTAGCCAGGGTCGGTCTCCTCAATCCAGATTCGAGGGTTGGGAAGACCATGGAGTGTCCAAGGGTGGTGTTTGATCTCTTTCAAGGTGATTCTTTTGATCGGGTCTTTGGTCAACAGGCGCCTGAGCAGATCGTATAGCTCATCGTCGATATCCTCATAGACGAGCTCATCGTCATTTCTCAGGTTCCACTGATTTGAGTCAGACGCCTCATCCATCACGGGCACAAGGCGCTTCCGTGGAATAAAGACTTCCTTCTTAACGATAGTCTGGAACATGCTGTACCCATCATCCGAAACAAACGGTAGGCGACCAAAAATCATTCCGTACAATGTAACACCGAGCGACCAAACGTCGACCGCGCCAGTGATCTTGGGGATCGACCCAATGGTCTCCACAAAGTCATCGCCTGTATAACATAATTCGGGAGCATAGAAAGCCGGGGTACCGACAGTCTTGGACAATTCACGGGCATCGTCCAATTCCGTCGCATCGGTCTCGCCCACCTGCTCTTCTTCCTCGTCTCGCATTGGGCGTCCCAGGTAGGAAACACCGAAATCAGAGATCTTCACCCGATGAGTGCTGGTGACGAGTAAATTGGCTGGCTTGATGTCCCGGTGGATGATACCCTGGTAGTGGAGGTATTCTAGGCCAAGTACCGAGTCCCGGAATGCGCTGCGGGCTTCAGCGATAGTCAAACAAGGAACGAATGCCATGTCGTCGCCCTCCGCAGACCACTCGGGTTCAGAGGGGGCGTAACCAAAGCTACTAGAGGCTGTGCTGGAGCGACGTTCGAAAGGGTAATCTGAATAGGCGCCATACATGCTGCCCTCGACGGCACTTAGAGACGGGTCCTGGGTGAAGGATGGACTTGAGTCATCCGTTACTGCAATAGACCGGCTAGATGATCTCCTGATAGGAAGACCAGACTCGTCATCCTCTTCATCTGAAGATTCCGCACCGTGCTCCAGACTCCAGGCGGGGATTGGCCCTTGCTGGGCATCAGCAGCTTGTGCTTCAATCCGCTCACGAGCCCTTTCCCGCTGCCGTCGCAGATGCTGAGCAGTTCGAATGAATTGGTGGCTCTCTTCCAGGAACGCAGGAGTGTCTGGGATTCCATTCTTTTCCCGCTCAAGGCGTAGCTTGTCGACGTGAACAATTTCTCGTAGGCCCTTCTTGCGCCAGACAATCTCGCCATTTTCAACATACTCCAGCACAATGTACACCTTTTGTCGATTCGGATCGTCGATGACTTCGAGCAGGCTGACCACGTTTGGATGCCGTGCCTTCTTCAGAATAGCCACCTCCTTCTTGACTTTGTCTTCTGGATTGCCTAACTTGCCTAACCGACGGCGAGTGGAGTACCGCTGGACAATCTTGATGGCGACCTTCTGCTTAGTTACAACATGCTGACCTAGTTTCACTTTGCCATGTTCACCACGTCCAAGCTCTTCGAGGATCTCGTATTGATTGATGGTTTTGTTTCCCGTAACCATGTCCCGATCAACCTCAGCGGTGTGTGTCTCCTTCGGCGGTTGAAGATGTGATGGATGGAGGAGTGAGCTTCCCGTTGAGACGTCATCGTCCGACCCGGATGGCGTTCCCATACGAGAGTGTCTCATGGAGAAGAGCCCTGGGCTCGACACCGGAGTGTTACCCGCGGTACGGATACCACGGGCATAAGAGTGTCTGGGTAGCGGGTCTGGTTCTGCGAGGTAGGGTGGATGCCAGGTGGGATGTACCTGAGACTGGAGGGAGGCATAGGACTGATCGGGGTAAACTGGTAATTGATGATCCGAGTTTCTCGAGGCTCGTCGAGTGGTCCTTCCAATGCTTCCATTTTCCGATCGGACATCGACCACGATACCTTCATTGAGGGCTTGTAGGGAACTCGATGAGGAGCGATTCGAGGGGGTTCGGGCACCGTAAAGGCCTGGGAAAGCCTGGCGGAAGGTCGCTGTGGCTTCTGACACATCGGTAATAATGGACGGTTGTTCCGCGGATGATTTGGACGGGGGGCGAGACTCGGGATGGTCGTTCGACGCTGATGGTAGTTGCGATGACTCGTCGGACCGGCTGAGGTTCCGCTTGTGATTTTTTGAGACATGACGATTCCGAGCTAACTGATCCGGATCCTCCAGACCAGCTTGCGAGGACCGAATTTCCGTCATATTCCCCTCTTCCTTCTTTCGTGATATTATTTCAAAGGGAGAAGGCCGAGGCAGCTGTGCCGAGAGTGCAGTTGAGCATCCTAGTTGAACATCCTCCAATTCGACACTTCTTTTGGGGGTTCCCCTCGTAATAATTGGTTCAAGGTGAGCTGGCAAGAAGCTCTGTTGGCACGCACGAACAGGTCGGCATTACTTTCGTGAGGTCAAAAGGGATGGCGACAACTATGCAACGGAAACCGTGTACCGGACAGCGGGTTGTCGCCTTAGGGGGAAGGACACGAGGTAGACCTGCTACTGCACGAGGATTTGAATGATCCCACATCCACACGTGGGGACTCGAGTCAAAAAAAAAAGGAGTGCCGTTGTAGCAGATGCTATAAATAATTCAGGTTTAGGCTCATTCGGATGGCCAGTTCTCGGGGATTGAAGTGGGGGGAGCGAGATCGGAATCAATCACTATAAGAGACCCGAAAGTAATTTGAAAAGGAAGGCAAAACAGCTAAGCAGCTGTAAGAATTAAAGAAAAAAAAAAGAAAGAGAAAAAAGATGTGTAGAGAGACCGAGACAAGAGGGGAGAGTTGAAGAGTCGAAGGGGGAGGTTGGGTGGGTAATAGGGTAGAGCGATGATCGGGACGCCAAGAGCCAAAATAAATTTACCACGATGGTCAAGAATGGTATAGAAATATGTTAATAAAATTAAAATTAAAAAATCATAACTGTTAATTGATTAGGGAAATTGAATACAATATTGTATATCAAATTCCAGGTTTTACGCATACCTAGTGGGGCTGTCAGCTCTGAAAATTCCGAACTGTTTGCAGATTAATCTAAGATCTTGATATTCCTATACAGAGTACTGATCATTTTAAAAGATTATACACATGTGCATCTACATATGTAGTTCTAATGTGATGTTCTTTCTTAGTGGCGGATTTGCCACCTTGGGTCTTTACGTCGAGGACTTATCCGTGGACAGCCTTAATAGGGAGAATTGGCAATTTCCATGGATCCTAACAGATTGCAGATTGCAATAGACTAGACTAGAAATCCATCGTGAAAATGCCAAGTAAGCAAATGGCCGACCATGGTTGCCCAACGTATGATGATTCTTATTTAAAAATTTCCTAAGACCATAGCTGATACTTATATTATATGTAGGTTACTCCGGCCCTGGCTATAAATCATTTTGCCTCCAATCGTATCAAGTCCGCTCATCACTTCTGCCCGAACTGCTGGGCCCTAATACCGGAAACTGTATTACTATACTCTGTAGTATCGATGTCATTTTCAAGGATGCCATTTCCCGTTTTTCCTGTAGTTCGTCCCAGCAAAGAAAAGGCAAAAATGTGTCCATGGATGGACCTTCCACTCTTTTCAGCTTGGGATATTGCACTCTAACTTATATCCAATGTTATCCATACATACATACATATATATATATATATATGCTTATAGATGTATATGAATGATATACTGTAATATTCTATCATAATATAATACGGAATACCAGTCGGGAGGCGTCCTGCATGAAGCTCTTTAGGGGAGGAAATCCTAAAACCCGTCTGTGCGTAAAAGTGTCCGTGCGCTCCGTATACTCGACGTCATATAGGGGTCTGGCCTCTAATTAGCCTTCTTGTTTTTTATACTACGGTACAGACATATAGTAGTAGTAAATTCATATGGTTATCCTCTTGGCTAATACCGTGATTGGCACAGAAAGCCATGATTTCTTGTGGCGTGTAAATCTTAAGTATGATCGGTAATTTGCCGGCTTACATTGGCTGCAATTCAAGGTTATGATATTCAATTACAACTGTCAGCTTAGAGAATCAGAGATATCCAGAGACAAGACGCTCTTTCTCTGAGGCAATCCCCACAACACACGGTGCGGGGGTTACTCGATTGACTTGCGGGAAAAGGGGCCAAGCAGACTAGACAAGGATGGTCGCGGGGGGTTAATGAGCATACTTCGTAGTCGACCACAGGCCCTACTCGAACTAATGCACTAGCCTGTTCATTAGGAGGTACATTGATAAGCCCACTCTCGCTTCAGGAAGTAGGCGACTGCATTGGAGATGCCCTCGCTGTCGCATGTCCAGTGGGGAGATAGCGGATCAATGGTTATATGCCGCATCCTAAGCATTAATAGTCATCTTATAGTACAGGAGAGCGTGCCAGAATACCAATCACTCCTACAAGTGTTGTATAATTTGCCCCGCACAGTGGAAGTTCGGCCTGAACATCCGAGACAACACGCTCTGCAGCCATTTCCGGCGCTGATGCATGCGACTCCAAACCAAGCTAATCCTATAAAAGACCCAGAGACAGGATCATCATAGGCAATTGTTCGGGTTGGCTGCTCCTTGGCCTTTTCAATAAAATAATAATCTTATTCTGCATATACTGTCTTTATCTCATTCGATTCCATATCCAGGTTCAAACCATTATTTAATTTTCTCGAAGACGCATGTACCTTCAGTACCTACAGTCCCCGAGCGCCACCTGTACCGCAAAAGCGATCAAAGCACACGAAGACAAGCATGGCGCTGCTCACCGCGAGGCGCAATCTCATTACTATTCCCAATTCTATATCCCTCATCCACTTCGGGTTCCGCGCTGATACTTATTGAGGGAAATTACTGGTGCTGATCCTGCTGTGTAACCAAATGGGTAAGGGGGTTCTTTCTCTCTCTGTCTTTGATTGATTCCCGGTTGGCCGGGCGTGGGCACGTCCTAGTTCCTTATTACTCTGTGTTAACGTCGAGCCGGATTTGCAATTTGGCCGTGCTGAACACGGGAAATTAGACACCTGTGGACTAGGCGCTATTGTGTATGGTTATGCACAGGCACGGTGTATTATGGTTTGATTTAGATTATTGTTATAATTAATATCTACCCTGTAACTGTTTTGATTTTGAAGCAAGCATCACTGGGAGCCCTGCCCAGGTGGTGTCTGGTCTTTAATAATCATAAACTGGAATAGCCCTGTTGATGGCGCTCAATTCCACATTTCCACATGTGATAGTATAGTAATCCACAAGTCGCGACTCTCCTGTCTTGAACTCCCGTTTACAGTCCATATAAAGGTAAAAGTGCACGCTCACAAAACATCGGATATTGCCTATCCTTGCCAAACAAGGCTAAACCACCTATCCAACGATCTCATTTACTCGCAAAGATCGACTGGCTGAAGTCGACTAACTTCCCCACTTATGTTTGCTTTTGCCTTCGCTTCTCGTACTCCTGAGACTCGGCACCCCCGCAAGCCGGTGACTGACGATGGTAGCCGCTGAGCCTGGGTAGTCTGTTCGAACATCCCTTTTGCTTGGCCTTCAATAAGCGGTATAGCTGTATGTTGTGCTTACACTGCCAGCTCCATCTGTATTGCCGAACATAGTCTATGCTTAGAATAGATTTCCCGTTTATAGTCAGATATATATCTACTCTGTGCTCACGTGTCCTATAGAATTCTAGTTCTCCTAAAAAAACTAGCAAGACAGCTTATCTTTATATCTGCGAACTGGCGCCACAAAGAATCTAAATGATGATCGGTTACCCTGCCAAATTTGGTATGAATCGGGAACCTATAGGGCTATGCCGTCGTGTTGAGGTGTTGAGGTCCGATACTTTGCTCCTTTTACTATTCGTCCACATGGACATGCTTTGCTTAATAAACGGTCAGATGATGCCCATGACCTACCTATATGTACATATGTACTCAGTGAGCGCTCAGGGCATGCTAAGTGAGTACTTAGACCAGTTGAAACTGCTCCCAGACTTACCTAGCCACCTGCCTGATAGGTTGAAAGAATCCATCCTAGAGAGTGATAAACTTACTATACGAAGTAACATTCACACGTATGAGCCTTGCCAAGTGTATACATTCTATTTGGACTCTTTCATGAAGGTCGGGGAATTTATGAGAGACTAGAGCATAGGAGCACCTACATTCGCCTTCGCCTTTCAGCTCTTACAGATTAATACTCCTAAAGGGTTCGCAATAGGAAAGACTAGAGAGATTTGTGCAAAAATAACCCAATGACAGAAAAGTCGGAGTGCATGCATACGTGTACTTTCTCTTATTATGTATAGTGGTTGCGGGACCACGACATGACATATTTGCCAGACGAAGCACCTAACTATCAATGGCATATTCCAGACTTACAAGCTGCTAGAAAGACGTTCACCCACTCATGAGTACCTATGAACAGGCATTGGAAGCTGAATGCTAACTTGTCCAGACCGGCGAAATCCAGCTCAAGTAGATATGAGCTATCATACCAATAGATGTGAATGAGTACGAAAAGGCATCACGGCATCGTCAACAGTCGTGCACGACCGCAAAACACGGTCCTGATTGATGTATAACCACGGCGCGGATGACGGGAAACTTGCTTCTATATCTGGAACACCAGTTACAAGGCGCTTATTAGCATTCTGCATATAGGCGCTATGAGAGCTCATTAATGATTCAAATATGACGGGTAGATCAGCTATCCGCAGAAACTGACCTTACGTGTTGTGGCTTCAAGTCTTGACACAACCTGCGAGAACCCTAGCATTCCAGAAATGTGACACACGCATTACACCCGTTAGACGTAAGATCTATCTACCATCAATAATGCTACCATGATTCCAGCAAACATCATATCTTCCATTACTATATGTGCATCTAATTCACGTCAGAGTGACCAAGCGCGCAGATACGCAAATAACTTGCACTACATTATTAATTACAACTACGCCTAGTATAAGGAGGCCACGCTCCAATCTGCTGAGATTGCTGTTATGAATGTCCCCTTCCAAGGCCATAATGATCTTTGCCCTTCATTCATCAAGAGCCCCTCCGTTCAGTCAACTCGTGTCACGTCTTGCTCAGAGACGTGGAATTGCAACTTCACCTATCGCCATGACACCCCGCATCATCGACACGATCAAAAAGGACCACCGGGAGATTGAGTCATATTATGGCAAGATTATTACCTCCAAGGACCCAGACGAACAGACCCGCTTCCAGAATATGTTTACCTGGGAACTAGCTCGACACTCCATCGGAGAAGAGCTTGTTCTATATCCTCTCTTTGAGAGAACACTCTCCGATGGCGTACAAATGGCCAATAAGGACCGTGATCAGCATATGCAAGTAAGTTGGGCTCTTCTGCTATCTAGGTACCTATCACAGTTCTAACGATGGGTTTAGGTTAAAAAGCAACTGAAGGCATTTCAAAACATGACACCTTCAGATACGCAGTTCGTTCCTACCATCAGGGAGCTGATGGAGCACCTTTCCGAGCATATCAAAGAGGAGGAGAGTGACGATTTGCCTAGACTGGAGGCAGCCTTGACTCAAGAGGATAGTGAGGACTGTTCGAAGACCTTTGGCCGAACGAAGATGTTCGTCCCTTCACGTTCTCACCCCAGTGCACCAGACAAGCCTCCGTACGAGACCGCTGTCGGGCTTCTAACGGCGCCCATCGATCATCTCGCCGACCTCTTCCGTAAGTGGCCTGATACTTCGGGGATGCCTAATCCCACTACCAAATAAAATTCGCTGGTGTGAGCCTTGCAGGCTGTGTGTATTCTGTTGGAACTCTTTCCTGGCATTGTGTACTCAAAATGCTGTTCATTGGTCCATAGTACTATCGCATATGTACTCTATATGTTGAGACTGATTTACTAGTTTGGATTGAGGCGTTGATCCACGAATTTGGTTCAAGGTATACAATCCAAAATTACGGCGGCGTGACGGAAAATCGACGTAGACACCAATATGTGGCACCGGCCCAGCCTCATCGGCCCTTCTCTCGGGGTCTCCTTGCCACTGCCAGGCTGCTTTTGGACTTGCTGAACTCGTATTCGATCTCCAATTTATCGAATGTTATGCTTAGTTTGTGAAATGTAGGGAGAGAGGATGGATTTCTATTTCCTACATTACTTTGTTATTCAATGATTATTGAAGAATATATGCTCTTGAAACCTGCATAAACACTGGGGATCAGTAGAACTTGGCATCGACATTCCCCTTATGGATTTAGTCATATTTTTGGAAACTACCCCAAATGCATAGTTGTGAGGCCATGGGAAAGCTTTCAGTGGAGGCAAATATAGGCTGGATAGACGTCAAGGTGACTCTATCGCACTGTGAAAGGGACACCTCGTGGCGTTGGAATATTCCTCGAAACTCCCCCTGACGGATCCCCGCGAGGCCATGGCAAAGCTTCCAGTGGAGGCAAATATAGCAAACAGGGGGACGTCAAGGTGACTCCATCGCATCTGTCAAGGGGCACGTCGTGGCGTTGCATATTGCATATAAATAAGTAGTGAACTTGCTAGGATCATACATATCAATTCTCGAAAATATCAAGCACATAATACTACCTTGTACATATTACAACATATCACAATGGTCGACAACCCCAACCCCGGTAATTTCCACAACCGACCTCACGAAGAGGTCGAGAATATTGCTCGAAAGGGCGGACAGTCTAGCCATCACAGCGGTTTCGCTTCTATGGATCGCGAGAAGCAGGTTAGTACAAACATTGTCTTGATATAGCAAACACAATAACTCACAATTCTTCAGAGAAACATCGCGTCGAAAGGCGGCCACGCTTCACGTGGAAAGTTTGAGCCAGGAAGTCCGAGAGCCAAGGAAGCAGGCCGGAGGGGAGGGAAAGCCATCCACCAGCAGCAGGAGGAGCCCGAGGAATAAGGTGATCACTTTATCGCGAGGCACGGGGTTCGCAGCTGGCAAGCTAGGCCTAGCTACCCTTTGTGGTATAAATCAAATGAATTAGCTCTCGTTCTGTTGCCTAAACTTTTCTCCAATATAGTGGAATTCAAATGTTTGAACATACGCAAGCAGCCGTATTTGGATAGGTCTATATTGTAATTATAAAAATGTTCAAAGGCAGTCAAAATTTATGCTCTGAAACACATCTGATACCCGCTCTACTAAAGGCCCACTTGGGGAATCTTAATGCTAAAACGATTCTAAAGAGATTTGAGGTAATCTATAACCTAATAAGTTAAGAAAGTCAAGGAAATCATGAAAACAGATTTTAATAATGCTGCCTGTATATGTTGTATGGCATGATATGCATGAAAACATAAAAACACGCAATCACCCACCGTTGCCGGGCAACGAGGTTGGTTCAGCGTCGATCAGAGTCTCGGCAATACATTAAGTTCCCTCCTTCTTTGTTTGCGAGCAAATAAAGTCGGTTTAATAAAAGTGACTGTATGGTACTCTTAATGATTGGTCTGGTAATATAGAAGGGCGGCGAGACCCCCAGGTCTTAAATCATAAACTTGTTTACTGAAGTTCTACAATGCTACCCCCTTCAATATCTCTCTGCCTTTCTACTTTTTCACAGACATTGACGTTAACATTAACACCTGTCAAATTGAATACCTATATTGCACTGTCCGAAAATAGACCTTCACGTGGCACGTCATGCTCGCCGATCCTGGAATGTATCCTTGCTTCTGATTGTCTCAGATCGCAAACAGCATGAAGCATCGCAAGGCAAAGGCACTCCTTGCCCTTGCGCTAGTTGGCCCCTCTACTGCAATCCCATACACCCCATCCCCTATCTTCCTTTCCCCACAACACAATGACTCCATCGCATACATCCTCCGACCCAGCTCCACCGGTGAAACCGAGTTCGTCTCTCTCAACCTGTCCAGCAGCATCGATGCCAAGAATCTATCATATCAAACCTTGTTGAAGAGCACGCCATTCTACAGTTCTGATCAAAACTCGAATTTCGTCTCTGCCATCAATGACCAAGGGCTCATCACAGTCTACTCGGGCAACTGCCACAGCGCATCTGATAGCCCGACACTATGGCAGTTCCACCCAAACACCAAAAGCCCAATTGCCAATGGGACTTGGGACAGACTGCCAGTCATCACCAGCGACGCAAAAACTGCACCGAACTATCTGGCGGCGGGGTTCACGTATTCAGCATCCCGCCACGAAAATGAGAGCTCCATGTACGCTTTTGGTGGGATGTGTCCATTCGCGAACAGCACGGACGAAACATGGGTCTCGGCAGCCAACTACTCCCACTCGACAGTTGTGTTAGGGCCGAGTCCCTATTACAACACCAAGTTCACCGCTGCCACTACTGGCAAGCGCGCACCGCCCGTTGCTGAAGCTGGAATGGCCGTCGTGCCCCTTCAGCCTACCTATGCTGCCGGTTCTACGGGGAAACAACAGGACTTTTTGTTTATTGGTGGTCACACCAGGCAGGCCTTCCTTAACATGTCGCAACTTGCCATTTTCTCGCTGCCGCAGCAAAGCTGGAGCTTTGTTTCTGCCATCTCTAATTCGACGCCAGAGACTGAACGTGAACTGACTGTTCGAGATGCGGTTTCTATTGAGCCTCGCTCCGGTCACACTGCGGTCCTCTCGGAAGATGGCAATAAAGTGTTTGTATTTGGAGGTTGGGTTGGGGATATGACTGTCCCTGCTGAGCCGCAGTTTGCAGTTCTGGATCTTGCAGAAGGGTTTGGCGGAACCACCGAATGGATTTGGACAGCGCCCTCCGCCGAAGGATTAGGGATCACCAAAGGTGCTGGCATCTTCGGACATGGAGCGGCAATGCTCCCTGGGGGCGTTATGATGATTTCTGGGGGCTACCATATCCCGAAACCATCTTCCAAACGGGCCTCTGCGACTGCGCAACTCAACCAGCAGGTCTATCTCTACAATGTGACTTCGAGCAGTTGGATCACTTCTTACAGCAATCCGGCGGCCAGTTCCTCGAATGCTTCCCCCCATTCCAGTAAGCTTTCATCATCCCAAAAGGCCGGCTTAGGGGTTGGACTGGGCATTGGATGCCCTGCTGCCTTGGCCATCGTTTTGTGTGGATGGAACTACCACCGAAAGCGCCGCGTAAAGAGCAAGCGAGACTCGCAGTTACGGGAACTTGCTTTGGGGGCAGAACGAGCTCACTTTTGGGATCGAAATTGTCCAACACAAGCAAGCAGTATTCGGAGTTTTGGAATGAGCGAAAAAAGGGATAGCCCATTGTATCCTTGGTCGGCAAATCGCAGCCAGACGGCACGGCCCGACTGGAAAGACCAGGGCGAAGGCACAGCGGAGAGGACGGGGCTGTTGATGGATCCTCCTAGTCCAGTCAAGAATAACCGGCCCTCTGTGGTACCTCCAGTGAGCAATCGGCCATTCTCATATCGAAACAGTGAATACCGTCGCAGTGATACTACTGGTGATATCCACCCTATTGATGAACGCGAAGAAGATGAAGCGTTCCGAGAAAATCTCATGGCAACCATCCCAGCTGGAACAAGACCCACGGTCAAGATGACGGAGCCCGAAGACCCCTTCTCAGATACCCCCTACGCAACTCCTCGGAGCACCATCTTCGGCGTTGGCCTAGGTCCTTTCTACAGCCGGCGAAAGGATATTGGATCTGTGGATGTCGAGTCCCCGAAAACCGAACGAACAGCCACCAACCTGTCAGATAACTCAGCATTCTCTTTTGCATCCTCCCAGCCTATCGGCATGGTCAACCAAGCACGGGGCATTCTCGTCGATCGACCTATGAGCTGGGGCAGTGGGCGCCAGTCACTGGAATACCTCGCCGAAACCTCAGCACACAGCGACCCAGAAGGCGTAGCCCGTTCGGAGAAATCAGTATCAGCGGATTCCTACTCTACAGCCCAGACAAACCTATCCCACCGCAAGTCAGAGAACGAGTCCCTCCTCTTTGACGCCCTCGACCCCATCACACCCTCATCCCCTTCAAAACTGCCCCGGGAATCCAAACCCAAAGCCTCTGACTGGGTAATGAACACCATGCGCCGAGCCCTAACAATGACCCGCCGCAGCCCCGACAGCCAGCTCAACTCCGGTTCTAGTACCTCTAGCGCCGCGCACCGCGCCTCCGGCATTGACCGCCGCAGCACGCTCGGATCTGGCCGACAATCTACAAGCTCAGGTCCCAGCACCCCACGCCGAGCAGTCAGCGCTTCAGCAGAGTTATTCCGCCGCAAGCAGGGTGCCAAAGACTGGAACGCGCGGAAGCGTGTCTCAGACGATGTGTTTAACATGGCCCGGTCTACACGCGATGATCTTTTCATCGGCGCGCCAGGATACCTGGGTGACGAAGCTGGCTTCGGCGATGATGAGGAAGATGTTCATGATTGGGATCTGGAGGGTGCCGCCGAGACCCGACGTGTCCAGACGACTTTTACCGTTCCTCGGGAGAAACTCCGTGTCGTTAATGCTGCCGCTGGCGACATTGACAGTACGTCTGAGCGCTCTGTTAGTTGGGGTACTGGGAACCGGAGGGTTAGTACCTAGATCTGCGATCTGGGATTGTTTTTTTCTCTTCTACTGATTGTCTTGTTCTCCTTTTTTTGTTTTATCTTCTCACTTGTACTTTTGAATTGCCTTTTCTTTTTTGGCTAGGTGAGCCTGGTTTGGTGTCTGCATCTATGAGACACCTAGAGATGTGTTGTGTTGCATTGCATTGCGTCGTTTGTACACAACTTCAGCGTGCGAGTTTTTATTTGCAGTTTTTCGTTGGTTATTTTCTCACCTGGAGTCTTTACTTTTTGTCACACTGTGTTTTGGGGGTGGTTGCTGTTTTCTCTCGTTTTGATATCCACAGCGATGTTTTGATGCCGTTCCGAGATGAGATGATTGTCCTGATGAATCGACGTTTCTCTTTTTACGTGATTCCTTCTGCAGAGTGAGCGCTTGTTCGATTAGGTAGCGAGTCAAAATGGATAATTGCTTTTGAAATTTGTTGAGCCACTTAAGTAACTGCAATTCTTAGACAATCTCATATACTGGATATTTCATAGGAGACAAGGATGTAATTTCTCCCAAAATTGCTAAATGCATGAATATGGCATCTATATAACGCTTTTGTAGCTCCATGATACATCAGACATAGACTCAGACATGACCTTCCTTAATGACGCTTGCGTATAACATTTTAATATAACTCGTCAGGTTTCCCCCAGTCTACGACGAAGGAGCACCATTGGGCGCGGTAGCAGGATGAGTAGGAATAGTCTGAGGCTTCCGTGGAAGCAAGTTCTTGGCGCCCTCACGGGCATACTGAGCCATGAGTGCATCCATGACAACCAGCGACGACATAGCCTCAACGATAGGAACAGCACGGGGGGTAACACAAGGATCGTGGCGACCCTTAGCCTCCAGGACACCCTCCTCGCCCTCGTAGGAAGTAGTGGTCTGTGCCTGGCCGATAGTAGCAGCGGGCTTGAAGGCGACGCGGAAGTAGATGGACGCGCCGTTGGAGATACCACCCTGGATACCGCCAGAGTTGTTAGTCTTGGTAGTGAGGCGGGGACCGCCGGCCTCGGACGTCGACGAGTTGGCGACGAAGGGGTCGTTGTGGATTGAGCCGGGGACCTCGCAGCCGCCGAAACCGGAGCCGATCTCGAAGCCCTTGGTTGCGGGGATGCTGAGCATCGCGTGGCCGAGCTTGGCTTCAAGCTTATCGAAGCACGGCTCGCCAAGTCCGACCGGCACGTTGCGGATCACGCATGTTACGGTTCCACCGATGCTGTCATGGTTGTCGCGGAACTTCTCGATGACTTTGGTCATGCGCTGGGCTGCGTCGGTTTCTGGGCATCGGATGGGAGCGAAGGAGTCAACGGTTTTGCGGTCGATTGTTTCGATCAGCTTGAGGAACTCGGGGTTCGTGGAGGGGGAGGGGTGTTCGGGGGTTGGGGGGAAGAGGTGCTCGTTGCCGACGGAGGAGACGAAGGCGACGATTTCGATGTTATGCGCCAGGCTGAGGAACTTCTCGGCGATGGCGCCGGCAGCGACACGGCCTGTACGGATTGGGTCAGCGAGAGTAATTGTTTGATGTTTTTGATTACGCATAACGTACCGATAGTCTCACGGGCGCTGCTGCGACCACCGCCGCTGCTGGCCTTGACGCCGTACTTCTCCAGGTAGGTGAAATCGGCATGGCTAGGGCGGGGGTACAGGTCCATTGTGCTGCCACCATAGTCCTTAGGACGCTGGTCCTCATTGCGGACGACCATGGCAATTGGTGTGCCCAGAGTGACGCCGAACTCTGTGCCTGACTGGATCTCGACTCGGTCCTTCTCGTCCCGCGGGGTAGTGAGGGCGCTTTGGCCGGGACGGCGCCGGGTCATTTGGGGCTGAATATCGGCCTCAGTGATTTCTAGGCCCGGAGGACATCCATCGACGATGCAGCCGACGGAGCGACAGTGGGACTCGCCATAACTGAATCGTGGGTGTCAGCAGCGATATGTGTGATGAGGGGTGGGCAACTTACGTGGTGACACGGAAATACTGACCCCACGTCGACATTATGGGCGTTGAAAGATAATCGCAAGGTATTAAAGGACGTTTATAAGTTCAAAAATCCCAAGATCAATAAAACAGTAGAATAGGAAGAGAACAAGGTTGTTCGCTGACCGCAAGTAGAAAAAAGGAAATTGGAAATCGACTCATCGCTGAGATTCCTATCTGGGACTAGCGCAACCGACTATCGGCGCATAACCTTCGGGATGCGCTCAATAACTTCGTTCACCTTTTGCTCCAATGCTCGCCCTTCGAGGATGTTCCTCGTCTTCGGCACGTTGGACTAGTCCACTGAAGCATCGGTGGATCCGCCATAATTCATCATATCCCGCTCACCAATTCGCCGAGCTCGCCAGCCGTCCCTCCTCTTTACACCAGATCTACCAATCGCTATCAACAGATCCCTACGTGAACCTTTCGATCGAGCATTTCCTACTAGAAAATGCCCCAGCAGACTCCAGCATTTTGTTTCTTTATGCCAATCGGCCGTGTGTAGTCATTGGTCGCAACCAAAATCCATGGCTTGAAACAGATCTCCGCGCACTTCATAATGACCGCAGGAACGGCACAACTGAAGAAGACCAAGCTGCAGTATTCGTTCGTCGACGATCAGGTGGCGGGGCAGTCTTCCACGATGAGGGCAACTTGAATTACAGCGTTATATGTCCGCGTACCTCGTTTACGCGTGACAAGCACGCCGAGATGGTGGTGCGCGCACTTCATCAGGTCGGAGCTACCAACACTAGTGTCAATGAGCGGCATGATATCGTCATGGCCCGAGCAGAAGGGATGCAAAATGATCCCAACGAGCCTCTAACACGCAAGGTATCTGGCTCTGCGTTTAAGCTCACTCGATTCCGAGCCCTCCATCACGGTACTTGCTTGCTCGATTCCCCGAACATTCATGATCTTGGCCGGTACCTGCGATCATCTGCTCGCGAGTATATTCAGGCCAAAGGTGTTGAAAGCGTTCGTTCTCCGGTCGGGAATGTCTCGACTGCGTTGGCCGACTCGTTCTTTTCCATGCAGAGCGTGGTTGAGAGTGTGATCGAGCAGTTTGCTCAACTCTACCAGGTACATCCCGATGCTGTTCTCAGGGCTCAGCGTGCTCATGCCAATGAGCCTGAAGTCTTTGCTGGAGATTCTTGGGTAGCCGGTACAGTGGGAGAAGTGCAAGGCGAGCAGGTGCCTGCCATTGGGAAAGGAATTGCCGAGTTGCGCTCGTTGGAGTGGAAGTACACCCAAACACCGCGATTCACTTTCTCAACGTACCCCATCGAGGAAGACCCTCGTGAACGGCCTCCACTGCCCTCCTCGCTCCCCTCAAGTACCCGTGCTTTTCTCCGCCTGCAACATGGCGCTATCGTCGAAAGCCACATCTCTGTCTCACCTAACGAGTCCACCGCATCTGACCAAGCTAGCCGTGTCCACTCAGCGCTGAACGGACAAAAGCTGCACGAGATTACCTTGGCCCGGTGGACAGAGCTCCTCAAGCAGGGTCTTGGCGGAACAGAGGGAGTCGATGATGCTCTTGTGAAAGAGCTAGCCCGCTTCTTGGGTGGCCTCCTGGGTGGTTAATTGTCCAATTGCATCGGTGCCATGCAATTCGTGACGTGTATAGATATTGAATACTCTCTTGGGCCCTATGTACAAACAATAATACCATGATATCCTATACGACAAGAGCCACATTATTGGTTGCTTTGCCCGTCTCCTTCATTGGTGGACGATAATTTCCCCACTTATCAGATCCTCGCCTGGGCACAGCCTATTCGAACAGACTAGCCTTTGTCACTGACGATCTCCCCACGTTACGTCGACCGGCTAAATGGAAACCCCACGCCAGCCCCAGGATTCCCTCAGGCCAGCGCACAGATCCGAATGGCTGAATCGGCATTCTCAGCGAATTCCGATTCGCACCAAAATGGCACCAGGTATTACTATAGGTCGGCATAGTCACGCGAACCCCGATATCAAATGCCTATCAAGCAACTAACAATCGGCGATTAACCCGATGTCAATCTTTATAAAACGTACAACCACCTATTAAACAGACAATAGCTACCATAACAGCGCAAACTCCTCATAGCCTCCAGCCTATAGATTTACGATGTCTATCCACGCTAACGGCCGAACCCCTTCACAGGCCTTCAGCAAATCCCCTTTCCGCACCAGATCCGACCTACAAGAAGCATGCCGCGCCCTTCTCGATCCGCTAGTACCCCTCTTTACAGCAGGCGGAACACGTGTCAAAGTAGGCACATCGACGACACGATTCGACGAAGGCGGCGCCCAGATCGAGGGATACGCACGCCCGCTATGGGGGTTGGCCTCGCTGCTAGGCGGCGGATATGAATACGCCGAGGCCGAGCGCTGGCGCCAGGGAATCATCAACGGCACTGATCCCGAACATCCGGAGTTCTGGGGTCATATTGAAGATATGGACCAGCGCATGGTGGAGATGTGTCCGATTGGGTTTGCGCTTGCTGTTGCGCCTCATGTCTTTTGGGATCCATTGACGGAGAAGCAGAGGGGGAATGTTGGGAGTTGGTTGGCGAGTATTAATGCGCGCGAGATGCCGAATACGAATTGGTATGTTATGACTTGATCTATCCAGGATGGTCTGCTTTTGGTGTGAATTGAATGAGTCGACTAATTATGGTTGGGACGATTGTAGGTTGTGGTTCCGCGTCTTTGCAAACTTGGGCCTCAGAAAGAATGGCGCTGAATACTCTTTGTCTCGTATCGAGGCTGATATGGATCATCTGGATACCTTCCATGTTGGCGGAGGATGGAGCAATGATGGACCTAAGAGTCATCATCAGATGGATTACTACTCCGGCTCATTCGCCATTCAGTTCTTGCAGCTTCTTTATTCGAAGCTGGCGGGTGACTTTGATCCTGAGCGTGCTGAGCGCTATCGTCAGCGGGCAAGAGTGTTTGCTACAGACTTTGTGCACTACTTCGATCCTAACGGTATGTCTGGGGCGGCTCTTTCTATGATTCCCTCTTCTTTTGAGTTGAATTGGTCCTGACTAGAACTACTACCAAATAGGCAGTGCCATCCCATTCGGACGTTCTATGACCTATCGATTTGCCATGGTTGGATTCTGGGGTGCATTAGGCTTCGCAGACGTCGAACTACCGGAACCACTGACATGGGGCGTGGTGAGGGGAATTATCCTTCGCCATTTCCGCTGGTGGTCTACGCAGGAAGACATGTCCAACAACGATGGCACCTTGAGCCTCGGCTATTCGTACGCTAACATGTACCTAACGGAGAACTACAATTCCCCCGGGTCACCGTACTGGTGCTGTCTCTCATTCACGCCATTGGCACTACCGGCGACACATCCCTTCTGGTCCGCGCAAGAGGAGCCTTACCCAAGTTCCTGTTTACCCGAAGTGGTGGCCCTAAAGTACCCCAAACATATTGCCATTCGTCGTGGTGGACACTCCTTCCTGCTTTCTTCTGGCCAAGCATGCCACTACCCCCTCAAAGCGACACAGGCCAAGTATGGCAAGTTTGCATACAGCTCTGCCTTTGGATACTCGGTTCCGACGGGTGGCTACCAGCTGGAGCAGCATGCCCCAGACAGCATGCTTGCGTTGTCAGACGACGGCGGCGATATCTGGCAGACTAGACGGCTGGCGCTCGATGCGCGCTTTGAGGAACCAGAGCCAAATGGCCAATCTATTCTTGTCTCTGGTTGGAAACCGTGGCCAGATGTTGATATAGAGACCATTCTCATTCCGCCGACGGAGGAAACTGAGAACTGGCATCTGCGCGCTCACCATGTGCGCACTGGTCGCGCTTTACAGACCTCTGAAGGTGCCTTTGCTATTTACGGATGTCGTAGCGATAATGGTCGTACCTTGGGGCCTATGACTGGGGATGATTCTGAGGGGACAATGCACGACAGCCGGAGTGGATTGGTGGTTTCATCGGCTGGGGCTGTTGGCATCACCGAGCTCCATTCGCCCATTGGGCGGGCTGGCCGGATCGTCTTGGCTGATCCGAACTCCAATATCATTCATGGACGCACGCTTTTGCCGTCACTTTCGGTGGACTTGATAGCTGGCCAGGCTTGCTGGTTTGTCACGGCCGTTTATGCTGTGCCAGACCGTCAACGGGATTGGAAGGCAGGTTGGGAGAGGAAACCAGTTATTCCAGAGTGGCTACAGAAGAGGATGGGGAGTACAGATCAGAGTTGATTACTCGTACACATTGATATGTACTCTGGTTTATGAGAGAATGTACCATGAAATACTAATCCTATTCTGGAAAGTTTTGCTGTATTGGGATTAGCCTTGGGATTTTGAGTTTCCCCGCAGTCTGGGGTAAGATCAACAACCTTGAAACCTACCTTCAAGCCTAATTTCTCCTAATTTCTCCTCTCTTCGGCTAAATCTACCCATTCTCCTATAATTTTCCAGGCTCAAATGATCGGGAAATCAGCTCATACGAAGTACTACCCTGGAACTTTACCCCCACATTTCTACCTGAGAGCTGCACGTGGATCAGCCGTAAGCATATTGCACCGACCCAAACACCCTAGCCATGTGAGCAGTAGTAGCTCCCTGTAACCCGTGTCGGTCTTTCTTGGGATTCGTGGATGTTTTTCTCCATGTCCGCTCGCCTTGTTTCGTGTCTCTGCTTTTGTCCCATAGGCCGCTCGGTGGCTAGCCAAGACAACTGGCTTAGAATTATACCTCCCATAGGCTTATGGTCGTAGTCTCTTTCCTTCGTTTATACGTCTATCAATAGCCGACGGCATATCTAGTTTAGCTTCTTCCTGAGCTGGTATCAGAGAATTACTTTTAAGATAGCCATTCCCCTCCTCAACTGGAGTATCTACGATCATCTTGACTTAACCCCTTTTGCTACTATCCAAGATGTCGTGGCTTTTAAAGAAGATCGTTCACAATGAGGCGATGAAGTCGGATCCTAAGGAGATCTATGGGTGGAGAGTCTTTATGCTTGCCTGCTCGGTCAGTCCCTACTTCGCGATGGCAATGATAATAATGCAAGAATTACAGAGCTAATGCCTCCCAGGCCTGTTTCGGTGGAATGCTTTTTGGCATGGACACCGGTATTATTGGCGGAGTTCTGGTCATGCCAGGATTCAAAAAGTGAGTTTTCTCTCTCTGCTCCCTGGCGTCCGACTAATGTCATCGATGTAGGACATACCGCCTGGAGAACATCTCCAAAGTTGATGCAGCAAATCTATCGGCCAATATCGTCTCCACTCTTCAAGCAGGATGCTTCTTTGGAGCCCTGGCTGCCTCCCCGATAGCCGAGAAATGGGGGAGACGAATGGCCCTAATGGGCGCAGCGATCGTGTCTATAATTGGAATTGTCATGCAAACTGCAGCCAGCGGTCACATCGAAGCCATGTACATCGGACGGTAAGCCATATATTCCTGCCTGCAGTCCTTCGCCCATCATTTCAGGCTAATACCCACACCTCTAGACTAATCTGTGGCTTCGGAGTCGGCGCCGCATCCATGATCAACCCACTCTACGTCTCCGAGAACGCGCCTCGCGCAATTCGTGGCGGTCTAACAGGTCTATACCAGCTTTTCATTACAATGGGTATCATGCTTGCATTCTGGATCAACTACGGCTCGCTGCTCAACATCGAAGGCCCCGCGATGTATCTTGTTCCACTGGCGATGCAAGGTCTTCCCGCAGTGCTCCTGTTCTTGGGAATGATGTTCTGTAATGAATCCCCCCGCTGGTTGGCCAAACAAGACCGGTGGGAAGAAGCCCGCGCAACTCTCTGCCGAGTGCGCAATCTCCCCTCTGGCCACCCATACGTGGAAGAGGAGTTCACGGCCATTTCCACCCAGTTGGAACAGGAACGCGCACTTATCGCTGGCTCCGGCTTCTGGGACTTGATGAAAGAGATGTGGCTCGTTCCGGGTAATCGCAAGCGCGCGATTATCTCTATCTTCTTGATGATTTGCCAGCAGATGACTGGAACCAATGCCATCAACTACTATGCGCCCCAACTTTGTATGTTGCTCCTACCTCCAATTTAACAAGACATCATCCAGCTAACAAGTCGCAGTCCAAAACGTGAGCGCGCACTGCTATCTATAACCCCCCAGCGAAAACACAATCAGATACTAACTACAGCCCTTCTACAGCTCGGCCTAACCGGTAACGCAACCAACCTCTTCGCAACCGGCGTCTACGGAATCGTGAAGGTGGTCAGCTGTGGCGTGTTCCTAATCTTCGTAGCGGACTCGCTAGGCCGACGTCGCTCCCTCCTATGGACCTCGATCGCGCAGGGTTTGGCAATGTTGTACATCGGACTGTACGTTCGCATTGCGCCGCCAGTTGAGGGCGCACCTGTCATCCCGGCTGGGTATTTTGCGCTGGTGTGCATTTTCCTGTTCGCATCATTCTTCCAATTCGGATGGGGGCCCGTCTGCTGGATTTACGTCTCCGAGATCCCGACTGCCAGGCTGCGCTCACTCAACGTTTCTTTTGGAGCTTCTACGCAGTGGCTGTTTAACTTTGTTGTTGCGAGGGCTGTGCCGAATATGTTGGCTACTGTTGGTGCGCATGGTTATGGGTGAGTTTGCCTAGTGGGCTTGTGCTTTGCATTGTGGTTTGCTGACTTTCGGTTGTGCAGAACTTATATTATCTTCTCGTGCTTCTGTTTCTCGATGTGTGTCTTTGTGTGGTTCTTTATCCCGGAGACTAAGGGTGAGTCGATCCCTCTGATAGCATATTATGGTTCTGTTGCTAACTATGGTGTGCCTATAGGTTTGTCCCTCGAGAAGATGGATGAGCTCTTTGGTGTTACGCAGCTGGTTGAAAATAAGAATGCTGATGCGGAGCGGGGTTCTATTGGCGAAGGGGACAAGGCATCCCAGGCGCATGTTGAGAGAGTGAAGGAGTAGGGTTTCACTAGTTTAAGTCTATGTCGAATGTCAATGAATGTCGAAAGCGATCAATTCAAGAAAGCAATATTTGAGTTTCAAAGAGTATTCACATCTGTCATCATAATTTCATAGACATCATCAGAGTATTCGAGTAGTCCAACCCTCTCGAAAGATATGTACAGCGGTCCTAACACTTCGGAGGACCGCTAAACCCGTCAATATAGAACAAGAAGAAACATTCGCCTGCGCTATGAACCCACGACCTTCGCTTGAAATCAAACCGGGAAACCGAAAGTTAAGAAGGAAAAGAAAAGAAAGAAACCGACTGGCTCGATGGATCAACGCCATGGCGAGGGCCCATCCAGTCTGCAAGTAATGACAGGGGCCCAATTTGACACTGAAGTGACAGAGGCACCAGATCAATAGCAGATTAGGGGCATAAAATGGCCAGTGGCGTACCGAACAAACAGAACGAGGAACTTTAAATGAACGAAAAGACGAATAGAAAGGAAACAGATAAAATCATCGGACATAGTTGGTCGGACGCCGACCAAGTAGCCCATGCTGGGTCTGGCTGCGAGTCATGCGGCGGGGAGTAGGATCATCATCCAAGCTTAAACCGCCCATGCCTGATCCGAGACCATTCCGCCGGGGTGAGTAAAAAGCGTTGGAACCCAGACCGGAGTTATTCCCATACCGAATGTTGCGGTTAGTGAAATTTGTGGCGGCGGTTGTTGTTGTGGCTACAGTCTCGGTGTCCGAGTCTCGCTCATAATCAGACACGGGGTCGATTTGCTTTAGAGATTCCATAGTGAAACTATGTGGGTTTCTGCTTTGGTTGAAGGTGTTCTGGTTGGCAGCGGGGAATGAGTGGACAGTTCGAGACGAGGTAAGCCCATATTGTGGCCCAGAAGGCAATGCTGAAGAGAAACTAGAGGCCGCCTCGGTATCGCCAAATGAAAGTGGAGGAGCGGGTGATTGTGACTCGAATGATAGGTGCACAGGGGGACTGCTGACTCGAGGCTCAGGCGTAGACTTGGAGGATGATTGACTTGCGGGCCAGTCAAGGGCTCCCGATTGGCTTGGATGCGGTGATTGCGGCTGGGACTGCGGTGATACGAATCCTGGGTGCTGCTGGCTTTCTAACCTGGCCTTATTGTAGAAGGATACTACATTCATAGTTTCCTGCGCGGCCATGAAAATCAGGAGCAGCTTGCCGTAGCGGTCGAAGTAGTCCCGATTAAGCGAAACAGTGGGTAAATGTGCCCCCATATGCACAGCGGCGGCAAGTTCGGTGATAGAAATCAGAATCTCCATGCCATTCCATTGGACAAGAGGCCTTTTTACCATGGTAATCAAAGCGAACCCCGCAACAAGGCTTGCCGCGCCTAGGGCTGCGATCTCCACGTAATTTCCTGGGATCAAGACCTGATGATTCTGAGAGATGGTCCATGCGCTGATGAAGCTGACTAGCAAACCTAGTCGGAGACACCCATAAGAGAGATAACTTTGCGTGTCATCGACATGCGAGCCCTGGTTCGGTTGCTGAGACCAGCCAGTTCCTTGGGCAGCATCGGGCTGGAAATTAAAGGCACGGTCAAACAGTGTTTCCAGCCCAGTAGATGTATCATGATCATGAGGAGGAAAGAACTTCGGTTCCTTGAACACTGGTTCGGCATCAGCACGCCTTTGCTGCCATTGGCCTTGCGGTTGGATAGGACTGCGGTGGAAAGGATTAGGCTGAATCACTTGCTCAATGGGCTTTGTTGCAGTCTGGGTGCGTAGCTTCCACGCAGGAGGCATCGGGGCTGCTGGGATCTGGCCCTGGAATGGATGAGGACCGTCAAGCACAGACGGCTGATCTCGCCGTGTCACAGTCGGTCGGAGGTTATGAGTAATAGATGGGGACCAGTCCATGCCGTCATTATCCATAAGATCGGGGGCAACTGTAAGCGACTGCTCAACAGGTGACCGAGGTTGAGGCTGGGCCAATTTGTCAATCGGAAAGCGCTGCTGTAAACCACCAATGTTCGCCTTTGGTGTTCCGCCAGATCTTGTGATGCGAGTCGACACAGGTGACTCGGCCAGTGCAGAAGAAGACGCCTTGGGACTTTCGAATTGAGTTTCCCAGCTGTTGTCGGACCAATTGACGAGTGGACGACTAGAGTAGCTGACAACATATCGAGAGAAAAAAACCGACTACCATAGTTAGCTTAGCGCCTGGAATGTCCAAAGAGAAAGACATGCTTACCAGGATAGTGAAACCCATCATCAAAGCATGGAAGGCCGAAATCAACTTGGGTTCTAACCCACTAGCAGACGGATCCTTGACTACTGCCCAGAAAACACATCGTGCAACAATGACGATGAGTTGAGCTTGGTAGTACTCGGCAAGACCGCCGAATTTACCGGGCATTCCGTCTATCTTCATACGCAGCTTTGGATTCCACCAGAGCGAAAGTGCACCTGCGATCAATGCCAGACCAGCAGTTGGTGCTAGATCAGGCGAACATTCGCTGGGAATGCGCTGTAAACGGATAGACTGGCTGACGCACGAGACCACAGAGTTGGGTGCCATTGGAGGTCGTTCGGTGTCGGGTGAATAATCGAAATTTGGCGAGCTCTGAGAGATGGTGGCCACACTAATCAAGTTCCAGGCTAGCTGACCAGCAATACTAGCCCAATACGCAAATGCACCGACAAAAAGAAGCAAGCTTCTCCAGCTCCGGTTCCTCGCCTGTCGTGATTCTCGGTTTGCCCGGCTTTGATCCATCATGCGTCTGAGGTGATCCGATTTCGCTTCGTACCCGGCTCTTCTAATACGAGATTTCACAACAGGTTCGCAAGACTCGCAGACTTGGGGGTATCGGTCCTCCAGGTTTCTGCGGAACTGTTCATACCCGCGTTCATATTCGCTATCGGTGGGATCGTCCGAGGGAGGGAAGTAGGAAGCCAGTGAGCTCGTGAATAAATGCTGATTCCGAGTACATTTGGCGCAAAATGACTGGGATCCACTGAAATCAGTGGATTCGAAGGGCGAGTCTGATGCGCCAGGCGCGTAGACTTCAGCGTTGGTGACCACAGCTGGTGGATCTGTGATTTCTCCTTTCTTTTTAGAGGACAGTCATTAGTATAATTCAAACAGATTCGAGGAAAGGATCAATACCTACCTCGTCGTAAAAGTTATCAGCCTCACAATGTTCACAGCGGAAATTGCGAACAGGCCCGCGATGAGAGCGAGCAGACCGCTGCCCACAATAAAAGCAGGTCAAACGCTTAGAAAATAGAGAAGCCATGACATAGTAACGTGGAAAAAAACACAAGTGAAAGCGTTGGTGTAAACAAGGGAGAGGGTTGCGGATGCCAAAGAAGAAAATAAAACAAGTCGGAGCTTGCACGTGCGGGGGACGTGTATGGATGGAGTACCGCGACTCCAATTTTATTCATCTATTGAGTCAATAGTCAATAGAACTTGCACCTGATTGACTTATTGCCATTGTTTCCTTTCTGTTCATTCATTCATTCTATTATTCTTCAACTCTATTCTTATGACAATGGTACACTGAAAAATCCTCGGTCTCTCCAAACCCTTTAGACCATACAACAGCGGTCCAAGATGCCCTTTTCTTTTGCTTCTTTATCCTTCTGGGACCTGCTCCTATGGTGTGCTATCCTGGCAATTACACTTGGGGCTGGGACTCTCATTGTGAGTATCCTTTACCCATACCATTGGATCAATCTAACTTGTCTATCCCTCCTAGGTTCTACTGCTCTCCCTCACGATCTCCCAGAATATCATTCCCCCCAAACGTCGCCGACGGGGATCTCCTACCCACCTATTGGTAGTTCTTGGAAGTGGTGGTCACACAGCTGAAATGCTCTACATGCTGGAGCGCATGAATTTCGACCCCCAAATCTACACGTATCGGACTTACCTTGTGAGCTCCGGAGATAACTTCAGCGCAGAGAAAGCCAAGGCTTTTGAGGCTCAACTTGGACAAAGTTATCAGGGCCATGCCCATAGCGACAACTACACCATTGTTACAGTGCCACGTGCCCGACGGGTTCATCAATCCTATCTTACTGCGCCATTCTCTACGCTTCAGTGCTTCTGGGCTTGTCTCAATGTTCTTCGCGGACGTCACCCAGACCAAAAGCTCCCAAAGGAATACAGCTCGTTTTACCCTGATTTGATCCTTACAAACGGTCCCGCTACAGCAGTCTGCGTTGTCGCAGGCGCAAAATTCATCCGTTTCTTTCTATGTTTGGCCAAATGCGCTGCGTTGTGCCTGGGTCTAAGAACACTCTCCTCTTTGACATCAGCACCAAAGCTGCGCACTATTTACATCGAATCGTGGGCCCGGGTGAGCTCGCTCAGTACCTCTGGTGTCTTACTGTTGCCTCTGGTCGACCGTTTCCTTGTTCAATGGCCTGCCCAGGCCGGACGACGGGCCTGGTGGGGAATGAAGAGAACGCAATACGCAGGATGGCTTGTGATCTAAGCGCCGTACATCTACACGACTTGATCTATTTGGTATCTTTGATCTGATGCAGATATCACAAGAAACGAGGTTTTCACCAGGTAGGTACCTAGGTAAGAAATGAATCGATTGACTCTCCACACACACTCTCTCTCTCAATGTAGGGACTTAGATCGAAATACGTAGTGTAAGGCTATAATTCATGATCATAGGTTATGGCATCTATAACAGCAATCCCCCAAGTCGTTCGTTAACCACCGAGAAATGTCCCCGGAAGATGGTCACTATGTAAATAACTGCCTGTGCTGGAAGAGTCAACTCAATATGTCTGCTTCTCTTCCAGTCATCTTATGATTCTCCAAAGCTCAACCTGTCAAATGTCAAATGCCAAATGTCAAGTGTCAAATGTACTACCCCGCAGCAGAAATTCCTCGGTAATTCCCCTCTTCTGTGTTTCAATCTCGCGTCTCTCTGTCTCTTCTCTTTGAAACAAAGCAATTGAGCTTGATCTCGAAATACAATTCTACTCACCATGCCGTACTCCTTGTCAGGTCGCAATGTTTTGATCACCGGTGGCTCTCGGTGGGGATCTCCAATTGAAGCGTGAAACTACGCTCTGGTCAATAAGCTAATCTCGTTTAACAGAGGGCTAGGTGCTCTTGCAGCTGAGAAATTCGCCTCTGAGGGGAGCAACGTTGCTATCAACTATATGTCTAGCAAGGAGATTGCCGATAAGCTTGCCTCGGACATTGCAAGCAAATATGGTGTAAAGACAGTGGTTATTCAAGGCGTAAGGCACTCAAATCCAACGTACAAGGGCTATTTCGTTTAAGATTAAGCTGCTAACGTGATATTTTCTCTGTAAACAGGATGCCGGAGTCAAAGATGACTGTATCAACGCCGTGAAAACCACAATTGAGAAGCTGGGTGGCTTGGATGTCATTATCTCAAATGCCGTGAGCTATGCGGTCAATCCCATGAGGGATACGAAATGCTGATATATGAGAAGGGATGGACCAAAATAACCAACTTCGGCGATCTTGATGCCATGGACGACGATGACTGGGATAAGGTACCCGAATGCGCCCTCCGTGGTGGGGATTTTGTCTGGCTGACTATTAAACTAGTGCTGGTCTGTTAATGTCAAGAGCAGCCTTCACCTGTTCAAGGCAGCTCTGCCCACGTTCAATGCAAACCCGGAAGGTGGTGTTTTCCTCATCACAGCCTCGATTGCGGTAAGCTATGAAACATGTCAAATGGCCTTGAACTGTCCACTACCATTGAACCCTTGAAATGCTGATTCTAGGGTCTTTTCCAGGGCATCATGCCAAGTGGCAGCAGCTTGCCTTATGCTGTCTCGAAAGCAGCATGTATGCTATCATTCCTAGAAATCGCGCTATTTGATTACTGACTCTGCATCGCTCAGCAATCCATCTCATGAAGTGTCTTGCTAAGACCCAAGGCGCGAAAGTTCGCGTCAATGCTATCCTTCCCGGTCTGTTGCTTACTGAATGGGTAAGTAACACATGCTCGACGCTAGCATTGATGAATACTAAGAATATCCCAGGGTCAACGCTTCCCGTCCGATAAAATTGAGGGCTGGACAAATGCGACGCCCCTCAAGAAAGTAGTAAGCAATTCTGGTCTCCCTCAATCTCTAAAAAGACCTCATGTGCTAATCAATCCCGCTATAGCCCGAGGTTGAAGACTGCGCGGACATGTTTATCACATTGGCCAAGAATGCTTCTATAACCGGTCAAGCGGTCCAAATTGGTAAGAGTCTCAGGTCGAGCGGTCAAGCCGAAACTGACAATTCCTTTTAGATTCTGGCTTCGTGATCTGATAGAAATGAGGATATGGAAGCGTATTATTAGACAGAGGTTATAGTACACAGAACTTTATCATAGTATTTATACAAGGGAGTTGCGGAAGGGAGTCAACTCCCGGCCCTCATATTGGAATGCTCGATCACCGAACATGCGAGCTTTGATAGCAGCTCGCAGGCCCTCTGCATCTTGTTCGCCTTCCACTTTCATCCGGTTGATACGCAGAACCTTGCCGTCGGCAGTAAAAACGTATAGCTGGCGTGACTTCTTTGGCTCGACAGGGTGCGCGGCATTTGTAAATGGTAGCCCTGGGAGGATCGAAAACAAATCGCATCCCTTAGGCGGGTTAACCTCCTCGGTATCTGTGAAAATGACTCGTTTATACTGGAATGACAGAGGTCCATCTGCAGGATTGCTTGAACAGAGAGCTTTGCTCCAGAGAGGTCCAATCACTCGGTTACGTCTGTTGATATCTGCCAAGGTCCAGTTTGCCCAGTTGATGTGCCGGTCCTCTGGTACGATTTTGGGGGCGTGTTTCAACTGTCCGACCTGTTCAGTGCCAACATTCTCAATGGGAGGGACAAATAGTCCCTTGTCAATGGTTTCCACGAGCATCTGTGCGCCTTTAGGTGCAACGAAATCCACCAACTCGGGAACTGTGCAGGACTCTGGGTTGGGGATGTCGAGCCCCGGAGGTGGCGTTTGTGATAATATCACACCGTGATCAAAGTGTTTTAAGTGCAAGGTCTGAACAGTCACGCCAGTGGTAGTCTCACCGGCGAGAAGAGTATGATGAAGCGGTGCAGGACCACGGAAGCTAATCAATCAAGTCAATCGTCTTACGCTTCGATTCTGAACATGCAACAATCACGTACTTTGGTAGTAACGAGGGGTGCACATTCAAGCCTCCATACTTGGCACCATTCAGTATGCGCGGTGGAACAAAAAGTCCAAATGACACAGCAATCACCAAGTTTATGTGACCATTCGGGGAGGTTGGGGGCTAGCACAGTCAGCGAATATACCAATTGGGTTGAGATTTGGTGTTATGTACCGTCCATCCAGTGAAGGTATCGATCTCATGGATCGGGAGGGAGAGAGCAGATGCGGCCGCTTTGAGCGGTACTGGGTGAAATTGAATCAATCACGGCCATTCAAGGAAGTGTAAATTGAAGCTAACCTTCCCGAAATTGCTTCAGTCCTCTTCCAACTCTCTTTCCAGGTCTACAGACGACATCAATGGAGGAAATACGCTCCGGCTGTTTTAGATGATAAGCCTGGAGAGCTTTTAAGTGGGCGATACTGAATTCATCAGAGCCGCAAAAGAGAATGCGGAGCGGATCCGAAGCCTTGGTAGTATATGACCTGAAGACAAGCCCTCGAAGGACCAGCGGTCTCTTGCAGAGACGTAGGCTCGCTGGGCCTGGGATAATCCACATAATTCTGGTAGATAATTGCCAGAAGTTGAAAAGCCATCAAAGGAGACAGTTGAAGCTTCCATAGTAGCTTATCGATAAGCCACGTGATGTCAACATCCACCATCGCACTTCGGATGCATCTGTCTTTCAACCATTACAGTTGTTGCCTGTCTGGTGCGACCCGCGGACGCCAACGATGCGATGCCTGGAAGCGATCATGATTCGGTGATTCCAGCCCAACTTTCTTACCTCGCCATCTATAACCCGACCCTCGGATCTACCGACGAGACGCTAGCGGACCAGATCGTGTTCTATACTTCGAGATCGAGCTATGCACGGCGCATCGATGGCTCCACTACAGAAGGTGAGGCAAACAAATGCCTTGAAAATGAAGGGAATGAGAGATTGCGCCAGGTAGGTCTGGCGCAGGGCATAGTCAACTTTGCTAGGTGAGCATCCCCGCAAACCCCGCAAATGACCCAATCTAATCGCGCTTGAATCTGCAGTAATTTCTCGGCTGGAAAGACATTGGAATATGTTGAAACAGATAAAGCGCGGGTCGTTCTACTTGAGTTGGAGAAGGACTGGTGGATTGTTGCGGTAGGTAGTTCAGATAACGTCGCAGATCACAAAGCTCACGTTAAGCCAGTCTATCGACCTGACCCGAATTCCCGCCGATCCAGCCCAGAGAACCTCTGGAGCATCCGACTCTCCGGCATTTCATTACTCCTCGCGAGAGATGGGACCGCCCCCTCTACTGATCCAGCAACTTCGTCGCGCCCATTCGGAATTCCTCCTACACCATGACTTCAAATTGGACAGCCTCCTCCATCAAGTAGGCAGATCCACATTTTGTCTATTCCTTGAGCGTTTCTGGGAGAAGTTTGCGTGGAATTGGGAACTTCTGTTGACCGGAAACCCAATTGTCGATATCTATAATGGCATCAAACTCTCCGCGGGAGGAGAGCTGGGGATCGGCGTTGGGGAGGAAGAGTGGGGCAGCGGGGAAAGAGAAGTACTTGAAGACTTTGTGACAAGGACCGACGGGTTGGTGGATCTGGTTGTCTCCAGGTTTGGTGATGAGGGGTCTCCGGCTTTGGCAGGGTCAAATGACGAAAGTCGATGGCTTGGGGCAGATAATGATCCTCGACCATCCGATGGTGTGATATTTACTGGTGTCGGTGCTCTCTCTCGGCACTCGTTGGCGCAAGTTTCGCATTGGATGCAATGCATTTATCGGTTTGGGGATGCTGCGTATGGAGTTGGGCGGGACCCAACCTCGCTACGCCGCCGTAAACCACGAAAGCAGCGTGGAAGGCAAAGCTCGGAAGATGTCCCTCAGCCCTCCACGCCGGTCCGCAATGTTACGCCAGGTATACCTCGTCCACTCGTAACAGCTGCACCGCAACCATCTCCGGAAGTTGTCGAGCAGAATCAAGCAGGAACAAGAAACGAGGCATCACCACTTCGTACCGAGCAAAACAGCGAGAACCTAGGGTTTCCAACGGAGACGGTCATGAAATACCTCACTCTTGGATATGGCTCCTCTTGGAGTTTCTCTCCAAAGTCGACATCTACGCCGCCTGAAAGTTCTACTCCAATGCGAGATGAATCTAATTCGTACATCTCAGCCCCGAGGAATCGGCCGATTACTGCCGCACAATCGCCTCAGGCTGGCATAAACCATCGAAACAGCAAGAGGAACAGTCCTTCGGGTCATTTCGTTCTTGGGCCTCGTGATGATCTAGAAACATTGGATGATTTAGAAGAGGGAAGCCCAGAGCCCGAATCGGAGAACGGCAAGCCCAAGACTCGGATAGTGCATAGAACACTCCATGTCCACCTGGCAGAGGGGTCAGATACTACTCCGACAAGGCTCCAAGTCGTGATATATGTGGTATGTGCTTTTTATCATTCTATCAAATCAGCTCGCTAATACATCATCCCAGCATCAACCATTTATGTTCACATTCCTCTTTGATCCTGAAACACCAGCATTATCATCACCATCACTATACTCAAGCATACACCATCAACTCGGTCCTCTTCAGAAACCCCTTCTATCATCAACATCCCCAACAGTGGCAGCCACTCGAATCGCCATGTCTGAAACCTCCCCGGACCCCAATAAGCGGTTCTCCACTCGAACCCAGCCAGTTTACGACCTAGTCTACGACCCATCTAACCTAACCATCCGCTCCTCCATTCCCAACATCCCAAGCATGGACGTCACTTTACCCTCCACCCATCCAACCAACTCACCAGCCCGCTCCTCGTCCCCCTCCCCCTCCCAAGCTTCACCACCACCACCCTGGTCCCGCATCGAAAGCCTAGCAATTCACCACCGCCTCTTATCAACACACGCAGACACGCGGTCCCGCCC
This sequence comes from Penicillium flavigenum, assembly GCA_002072365.1. NCBI lineage: Eukaryota > Fungi > Ascomycota > Eurotiomycetes > Eurotiales > Aspergillaceae > Penicillium > Penicillium flavigenum. The sequence continues at coordinate 144,351 of MLQL01000037.1, forward strand.
GCAAGAGCTCGAACGCACAAGCAAAACCCAGCGCGGATGGTGGGTCCTCTGGGTCCGCATTCCACACAGCACTACCCAAACTCCAACCGCGCTGTCTGCCACTTCGTCATCCGCCGCCCTCTCATCCATAACCAACAACGATGACTTCTTCCCCGCAAACCAGTCCCAAACACACTCTACCCCTCCGCCACAGGAGGCCTTCCTCGTCCGCAAAGCGAGCGACTACATCTCCCCGGCAAGCCAGGGCCGTGTCAGCAGCGGCGCTCGCTTCTTCCGTGATCTAGGCGGTGCCTCTTCTTCAACTGGCTTGGCGGGGCCTTCCGGTGCTGCGGATATGGCGCCCTCGAAGCTGGTTGAGGGGCTTGGAATGGACGCTAGGCGTTATATTGAGGGTCTGCTGAGTTTGAATCGGTAGTTAGGATGGGGCTTGCTGGAGTGGAGTGTGGAGTTGTAGAGTTTCTTCTATGTGTGTTTGCAGGAATATGTATATAAATATGTCGCTCTAAACAACAATCTTCGAACATGGATATGGAAATTGTTGAAATACATACTCTAGTGGCTGGAAGCACTGGATATTTACAGCTTTACGGACACTAGACTACTCAGACAGCAAGATTACGCATGGGAAGGTACATATACCAGATGGAAATAGACAGTACCATGCATAAGCTGTAACATAAAAACAAAATGTAGTAAAGGAGGGAGAGAAAACAGTAAAAGCCGAATCAAGCTCTTCGCGTATGGGGAGATAACCGCAGGGACAAGAATCTATGACACAGGGGGAACTCGATCAGGGAAGGCGAGTCACGGCGTTGACCAAATTGCACAACGGTGCTACACTGAATGGCTTCCCCTCTTCATTTCCTGGTTGTTCCAATTCTGGGTTCTTTTTTTTATGCTTTTCGGTTGGTTTATAGTTGCCACCTCAAATTTGGCATTTGAAAATTCACGGCGTCGGAACGAGGAGAGGAAAAGAAAAAGAAAAGCCCACAGGGTTATGATGAAGACAACGCCTCCCTAGACAAATTCTGCAAATAAAGGCAAAAGAAAAACACAAGGTCGACCAGCTGAATTGTGGGGGGGGAAACCTCCACGACTCGAGTGCCCGGATTCGATATTATCCACAATTTCGCATGCAGGCCATGAAGCCCTCCTCCTTTCCGAGAACAATGTTACCAATTGTTTTTCGTGGAGGCTCTCATACATATGATCTTTGCTCGAGCCAGACCACAACAATTGGTTCGCTTAGAGAATCAGGCAACCCTTGCCAGACTTGCGGCCTCCCTTGCCCTTGGTGGCCTTCAGGAGAGCAGCACGAGTGGCAGCCTCGAAGACTTCGCGGACACCCTCGTTGGTGCGGGCCGAGCATTCGAGGTACTTGTAGGCGCCAATCTTCTTGCGGACTTCCTCACCCTGCAGTATTACATTAGTTTATGATATATCCATCATGGAGACGGAAAAGCGTACCTGGTCTTGCGAAACGGGGCGCTGGGAGGTCTTGGCAAGCTCATCAATAGTCTTGCGGTCATCGCGAAGATCCTTCTTACAGCCGACGAGGATAATAGGGAGACCCTGGCAGAAGTGCAGAACCTCAGAAATCCACTATCGTAGTACGTCAGCATATTCGGTCCGCTTCACGCCCAAACATTTTCTTCGCTTTGGGGGATGAAGGCACCCACCTTCTCCTGGACGTTGTCGAGCGAATCGGGGGAGTCCACAGCGAAACAGATCAGAATCACATGTGAGTCGGGGTATGAGAGAGGACGGAGACGGTCGTAATCTTCCTGGCCAGCAGTATCCCAAAGAGCGAGCTCGACGTGCTTGTTATCAACCTCGACATCGGCGACGTAGTTCTCGAAGACTGTGGGGACGTAGACCTGACGGAAAGCAAGTCAGATTATCCATCATGAATTATGCTTCTGGCGTATAGCCCTAGGGATAGGAACATGGTTTCGAGGATCGGAGCTTCGAGTATGGATAGGAGCTTACCTCGGGGAAGGTGCCCTTGGAGAAAACACTGTAAAGTTCAGTCAGACGGCCGAACCAAAAGAGTAAACGCAGAGGTTGAGGGAAGCGCCCTCAATAAGAGAGCCACTTTCAATACTCACATGAGCAGACAGGTCTTACCGCAGGCACCATCGCCGACGATGACGAGCTTGCGACGGATCTCGGCCATCTTGATAAGGAACGAGTCAGTATAGGGGCAAATACGCAGGAAAGGACCAGGGAGCCCCGCAAGTCCCACAGTTTCAAGAATAAATAATTTCTAAAGGCATGAGGGGGGTAACATAGACAAGACGATCCAAAAGGAAGGGCAAAGTCAGGCTCCCGAGGAGGGGGGAAAAGGAAAAGGGTGATCCCATACAATGTTCAAAGGCGCAACGGTGTAGTAGATTTAATGCAATAGATCAGCTAGTGCCAGCAGCAATAGCTCTAGAGAAATGAAGGAGATGGAGTAGGTATTTCCGATGGGAAGCGATGAAAAAAAAGACGATGGAATGATGATTTGGAGGTGGAGGAGAGAAAGATAGAAGACCAGGCCAGACAACGGAGGGCGGTGGCAGTATACGGTATTTTGTTGTTGCCAGTTGGTGTATCGGTATTGTGGCTTTTTCCCCCTGGAGAAGTTCGTGCAAAAGGTTGAGGGGAAGTATTGACCTGCGTGGCAGTCTTAAAGGTACTACCTGAGTACGTTGTACAGCTTTTTGGTATCGGTATGCATGTGTATATTGTATGTATATAACTACGTTACCTTTACGGAGTACTCCGTACATTACTATGCTAGGACTCTAACTAGGTACTCCGTACAATGAGCACATACCCGTGTACAATGTACCCCCTGAGTTTTTAGGCTTCCCTTTTATTTTTACATGTGGCTTATTACACCATCCCCTTTTCCAAGGTTAAGAGGAGAGAAAACGAGAACTTAATGGGGACACAGCCCTAAATATGTGTGGCTGAGGGCTCCAAAATAACCCACTCCATCTACCATCGGTCCACTTTGTCTTTTGTTGCACCGCCAGAGCCAGCACAGCCACCCGAGGTATCTGATATGAGCAAAATGTGATATCAGCGCCCTTAGGGTTCTACTCTTTCACGGATTAGAACATACGAAGTAATACCCGTGGACTGACTTTTACTATAGAGTGGTTCAGTGGCTGTGTTCTCTCTTCATTCAATCATCCCAAACCTACATTTATGGAGAAATCCCAAGGTACCTACTCCGTACATATGTACATATCCACCCTCACCGCATGAAAACATTCAAGGGCTACTATGATAATTTTCAGCTCCACGTCCTCAAATTTCGCGTACAATGTACCACCCTACCGGGATGTGCAAGCTTCTACAAGCAATGTCCCTACACGGCTGTCCCCAGGGCTACGGGAGTACACTGATAACCCTTACCCAAAATCCTCAGCTCGGCCAGTGAAGGTCATTCCGATAGTTCCCTGCGTCTCAGTTGCTTCTGCATTGATCTGCTTGCCGGGAGCTATCGGCATGTACTGACTATGTTGTAGGTGGAGGTCTCCAACGATCCCATCCTCTCTGCTGGCAAACCCGTCTCATTCCACATCCAGGGGTGGTCCCGACTAACATGAATGCGCCGGCAAACCACTGGGGAAATTGGCCATGGAATTACCAATCTATTCAGTAAAATCATCAGAACTTTACCCCTTCGCTTGCTTCCGAGCTTCCGAGCTTCCAAGACTTCACCACATTCTTGAAGCTGCTGTTTTGAAAGTGGAGTTGATATATTGCCAGCTCCAATGATCGCGCTGTGCCGGCTAAAAATAGTAAACAGGGGTCAAATCCTGCGCCCACAAGCCACACGCCGTTAAGTCGTTTTCTTGGAAACCAAAAATAGGAGAGCATACGGAGTACGGAGTAATCCTTTTCGAGGTTACCAATGTGAACGCTTTGGCACTTAATTGGATTAGCGCCAAAAGAACCTACACACTTAGAACATTTATCCATGTTGGTCCATTCGCCGCTAAAAATGGATTAATGTCACAATTTCAATGGGCGTAGTATGGTGGTGGACTTTACGACCGATCTAATATGCAAAACTTGGGATACAACCCCATGGCAGATTTCATTCATCTCGAACCCCAGGTTTTGACTAAAGACCATGTTGAAGCACGCCCAGACCTCAGCAACACATTGATCAAGAGCAAAATATGCACGAGCAAATGCTGCTGATAAAGACCACTTTTCAATCCACCTAACTACACCTCTTGCTCGTTTAGCTCGACATCTTGTACCCGCGGACCACACAACATACCGGTTTCTACGAAGAGTATCCAGTGTCTACTGTGTCATCCGACATCTCTTACGCCCAACAAGAATTGTGAATCAATGTGTTTATTCCCCACGCTCACCTTCGGCATTTCATCGGCCTCTTATGGTCGTCATTTGAGCTCTACGTGGTAATTCCGCGTCGGTGCCTCAATTCTATGGTCTCCTGGAGTCCAGCTATAATCTTAAACTATATGGAATTAACGTTGACTTGCAGCTCACAGTCCACACTTGTGCTTCTTGATTCTGCGAAGATGGTTGCACACAAGTGTGTTCCTGTGATCGGCATTCGGAAACTCAATGAGATTCACGACCTGTACGGGGAATGAGAAGGTCCCAAACACAGACGACTTTACACATTGTCGAGCGGCAATATTCAACCACCATCAGTGATCTTGAAATCAGATATAGACCTTTAATCATGGTGTTGCCCGAATATCTTTATGATATCACTAAGGCATCCTTTCACCTTGATATCATCTCTATTTGGGCCATGGCCCTGGAATTTCTAATGCGACCAGTTGATTGTGATAGAGAACTGCTTGTATAACATACCCGCAAACTCTTGGGTTTCATTGGCCTTATGAGACCTGTCGATAGTTCCCGGGCTTCATTGTCAGTTTTCCATAGGGAGTATCTTCCTGCTGCAAATAGAGATAATTAACTATAGCTAGATTCCAAAGAAAATAGTGAAAGGTATCATTTGAACCACCAAGTAGCATGTAGTTACAATGCAGAAAGAGGACTGGTCTCAAGTATACTTGAATGTTTACACGCGGCCGGACAGCCCTGGAGCACTGGAGGCGGCCGTTGCTGACATAATACATATTGACCATGGTCACGTGCTCAATCTGGCACCCTCAATTTTCGATCCGCGAATCGGGGATTCTAAGGCAGAGACAACGTTCGGCCATTGCTGGACCACAACGCCCAATATGCAGAGAGTCATCCAGCGGACAGCTACAGCCCGGCGGCAGGCTCTTAAAAAGAGCCAAAAAGCCCATGAACGACAGGAATTGTTGGATCGTGTTAGCATTCGGCGGGCGCGGAAGGACTTCGGCAGCGCGCTGTCTAGTCAATTCCAAGCAGCACGAAAGAACCGCTGGGAAGATTGGGAAAAGGGGCCCCTTGCCCCCATGCGAGACTCTGGTCTCCAGCGCACTACATATGGTGGTCAGGAGGCTTCCATCTTGCACCCGCCGCGCCTCCCTAAGCAAGAACAACGGAGGCATGTCCTCTTCGCCGAAGGTGACCGGGTCTGCGTTGTGCGAGGACGGGACCAGGGAAAGATCAATGTGATTCAGCAAGTCAACCGGGACAGTGAGACTGTCCTTATCAAGGATATCAACATGGTATGTCTCCGGCGGACCAGTTATCCAAGTCATTAACCTATTGGTTACTGAAACAAATCACTCACTGGCATTTCTCAATTAGGCCGACGTCATCATTCCTGAATGGGCCAAAGACAGAATGGGTCACGCAGGTGATACCCAACCGCAGCCCTTCCCCGTCTCCTTCGACGACATCCGACACGTCATTCCGCTGGAAGACACAAAGACCGGAAAACTGCAGAACGTCATTGTTCAGCACGCTTATGCCGCTGGGCCGTACCACGACCGAGGCGAACACAGCAAGCTCCCAAAATACACTCGCTATGTCTCCGGCTTGGACATCGAAATCCCTTGGCCATTGGAAGAAGAGCCTGTCATCACCGACGGCGACATGGACACAACACGAATGGCGGTTGAGGTCAGCACATTCACACCCACACTAGAACAGCCACCTATGCCGACAACCGTCATTGATGAGCTGCGCAACAAATACTCCAGATTCCGCACTCGACACGATCCGGAATACCTGAGAGAGAAGATGAGGGAGGACTACCGCAAGGAATACAGAAACACTGTCTCCATGATGACACCGCAGACAGATGCCAAAAACATGCGGATTGCTCGACTTGCGGAAGCGAGGAAGGCGAACTTTGATGCCGAAGGGAATGGGATATTGTCACCGGATGCCATCAACTTCATTAACAACCACCTCCAAAACGCCACAAAGACCAAGAAGTCAAAATCCAAGCAGGCTGCTTGATTAGGCGAGGAAGATGGAAGTCGGAGGAGGGGGTTTTTTTTTCTGTAGCATTGTGTACACACACCACTGTATTCTAGTATGGAGCTTTGCATTCACTCATATATCTATTTCTTGATAAAGTCATTTCAGATTTGTATCTCTTTGAATCCTTAAAGTATTCAGATTATTCAGATATCTAACTGTACATGACCCAAGTTAGGGTTCTAGTCAATGCGGATACTTCGGGTCCACCCTTACGTTCATCCCCCAATTCTCCGACTAACCTGCATCTCTCTGCACTGCTGTTCTCTTGAACCAAAGCAGTCGCAAAAAAAAATGGCATTTGCCTCAATTAATTCTACGGGCGCGCCCATCGCCGTCATCGAAGAGGCATTTGCGACGGAACCCTTGCTGAAGAAGCGAGTCTACGATGCGATCGGTGCGTAACCAAAAGCGCACCCATGTCCCCAATCGATGTACTCGTCGACCTCCTGCTGACTGTCGCCAACGCGCTTTACCGTTCTAGGCTCAACACCTCAGCATAAACCTCTGCTCGAAGATCTTGCAAAATATACCTCCAGCCTGCTGGCCAGGACTGCCAACACTACCCTCCCTTCGCGGCCCACAGCTGCTGATGGGCCTGCCGCTAAAAAGCGCAAGCTTCAGAATGGAGACTCGGAGACTGCGCACGCGTCAGTCAACCTGAAAGATGGCAACGCGCCAGTTCAGTATTATGTTCAAGACGTTTCATTCTCTACGCCGCAGAGGAAGAAGCTTACACTCGAGATCACTGCTGGGCATCCGTATCTTCGGGCAAGGAATCAAGCTACGAAAGAGATTGAATTCGGCGTTTCTATGGATAAGATTCGTGAGTTTGAACTAGAAAATAATTTCCTCCAAAAATATTATATTGGGAATTGCTAACATGACCCGTTGCTAAATTAGGACATGCGCTCTGTCTTCCTGTGCCGGAGAAGACACAGAAACAGTTCAACTTTTGTATCATTCCCGAGTACGCCGATGGCATCACACCCCCGCCCGAGGGAACAGCAGCCTCCGAAGCTATGGTGTTTACAATAGCCGATGGACCAGCCAAGGCAGCATTCTCAGGAAATGGGAAACAACTTGGCCACGGCCCCGGTGAATCGGCTGAGGCATTTATTCGCAAAATTCTGAATGAGAACATGTCTCACACCAATGTTGTGCGCCCTGATGATAAGCAGTTCGTCAGTGCCATGCCCGAGGCGCACCGAAAGGGCGAGAAAGCATACCATGTCAAGGCATTCCGCGGTAGCAAAGAAGGTATGTTAATATTCCTATCTCCGTTTGACTGGGGCCATTGCGGCTTTGGTTTTTAATCTGAATCATTCTAACATACTTTGGCTTGCGCCAGGCTACCTCTTCCTTCTTTCAACCGGTATCTTATTCGCATTCAAGAAACCGCTTCTGTTCTTTTCATTTGCTACCATTGACTCCGTCTCGTATACATCCGTCCTGCAGCGGACATTCAATCTCAATGTCATGGCTCGCCCCGAGAATGGCTCCGAAGAAGACAACCAAGAATTCGAATTTTCGATGATTGACCAGGACAATTTCTCCGGGATCGATGCCTACATCAAACGGCATGGGCTCCAAGATGCTAGTCTCGCAGAGGCGCGGCGCGCCAAGGTCTACAATGTCAATAAAGCCGACGGAGAGGACGCAGCAGCTTCCACCGGCGAGGCAGTCGGTGAAGATGAAAGCGAGCTCCAGAAAGCCCAGCGGGAGCTTGAAGACCAAGAGGATGAAGAAGAGGAAGACTACGATCCCGGCAGTGATGATAGTGAAGGCAGCGGGTCCAGCAGTGAAGAAGATGAGGACGATGAGGATGCCGGCCAGGGCAGTGATGAAGACATGGTTGAGAATGAACTTGGAAGCGAAGCTGAGGACATTTCCAAAGACCATTAGGGCGCAATCAATACGGAGCCGTTTGTCACGATATCTGCTATAATGTAACGATAACTAGGATTTAGATTCCATTGACACTTGCGATTCGTATAGTCGGGCTTTCTGGTGGACATGTCATATCGAAGGCTGGAGACCTAGACATATATCACAACCTAAAGTTGTACCTTCGTACAATATGTACTTCATAGAGTCAATTCGCAGTGATTGACGACTTGACCGGGTTCCTGCCAAGACGGTAATATTACCGCCTGATTAACCGCATTCCAGACCGATTCCAGACGGGAACTCCCCTGAAAGGAAAAAAAAAAAAAAAGAATCGGCCTGTCTTTGCTATTCGGGCTCAGACCCCGATTTTAATTCCTTCCTTTAAAAAAAAAAAAGATATGTGCCTCTACCCGTGGACATAGCCGATACATACTCTCCCTGATATTTCGGTGCCTGGTTAATGCAGCCCTGGAGGTTGAGCCGCTGCGGAAGCACTGAGGAGGTCTGGGCTAAGTGCAGAGTACTCCGTACGAAGTACGGAGTAGCTAGATACAAGATGGGTAATATTCAAGAGTAGCCAATTTAGTGGCTCAAATTTTCATTTGAATAAGGGTAAGCCTTTTAATATGGGTAGAGAACAATGAAGACGACGGCCTCTGATAGGTCTCAAAGAGACATCTGGAAGATTTCCCTCCAAACCCAAAATTACCATACAGTGTACACCCGTGACCGCCAGTTCCTGCGCTCACCCCCATGTCTTTTACCAATACGCACCCAATACACTCCGCTCCCTGTCTCTCCTAGAGTGTTGCACCTTCCCTTTCTCTCTCCTCCATCTCCCCCCTTCTCAGGTCCTCTGGTCTATCTTTGAACCACTGCTCAGTGCGGCTCGTACTCGCAGTAGGTCGAAGTACCCTGTGTTGCTTTTCCCTTTTTTACCCTTTTCTCTGGCTTGTCTACAACCTCCCCCGACTCCAACCCCAGCTCCTCACTTCCGACCGTCAAAAAAGGACCCACGAACGCCTCAATTATTGTTCAGTACTGCCAATTCCGCCTGTATTTGGTCATCCCGGCTTTATACGTCCCTACGTCCATACTTTGATCTCGTGCCGGTTGTGCATTTCCGTCTGCCGCCCCGTCTCCTTTCATCGCTGTCACCGGTACATCGGCTATTGGGCAAATAGATCGATCCCATTGAGTCTGTAAGAACTGCTTCGGTCAGTAAAAAAATAGAGGTCATTGTGATGTATGTGATCAGACTGATATCGCTTTCATCGTTGTCCGACTTCGTATGTGCTGACTGCGCCCAGTGATAGTATCAATCACGTGTCTACGTCCCTGAAGCCATTTCCCGTGATCCAGGGTTTCTCTTCCGCGGGTTACAATCCTTGCTCCCGAATCCATGGCCTCCTCGTCGTCAAATGTGGTGGGTGTCCACTACCGTGTGGGCAAGAAGATCGGTGAAGGCTCCTTTGGTGTCATCTTTGAGGGCACCAACCTCCTGAACAACCAGCAAGTCGCCATCAAATTCGTATGATCCCCTTCCCCTTTGTCGCGGCGAGCCTCCTGGCTGACCCGGAATTAGGAACCCCGGAAAAGTGATGCCCCCCAGCTCCGCGATGAGTACCGGACGTACAAGATTCTGGTTGGATGTCGTAAGTATTCCAAATGTAAAGAGATGTGGTGTTGTGCGCTCTTCTAACTTGATTCAGCTGGCATTCCCAATGTCTATTATTTCGGACAGGAGGGCCTGCACAACATCCTCGTTATCGATCTTCTCGGTCCTTCTCTGGAGGATCTGTTCGATCACTGCAACCGCCGCTTCTCCACAAAGACTGTTGTGATGGTAGCCAAGCAGATGGTGCGTTCTTTGCGTTCTTCCCTGCTTGAAATTACAATATGAACCATGGCTAACTGCGACCAGCTTTCGCGCGTTCAAACGATTCACGAGAAGAACCTCATCTACCGCGATATCAAGCCAGACAACTTCCTTATTGGCCGGCCATCAACCAAGGCTGCCAACGTTATCCACGTGGTTGACTTCGGTATGGCCAAGCAATACCGTGACCCCAAGACCAAGCAACATATCCCTTACCGCGAGCGTAAATCTTTGTCTGGTACTGCTCGTTACATGAGTATCAACACACATCTGGGTCGTGAGCAATCTCGACGTGATGACCTGGAAGCTCTCGGTCACGTCTTCATGTACTTCTTGAGGGGTGGCCTTCCTTGGCAGGGCCTGAAGGCTGCTACCAACAAGCAAAAGTATGAGAAGATTGGCGAGAAGAAGCAAACGACTGCAATCAAGGACCTCTGCGATAGTTATCCAGGTATGTTATCTCACTCTTATCCATATCCATATTCATCTGCTAATCACTCCGCCAGAAGAATTCAACAAGTACCTGAGCTACGTACGCAACCTCGGTTTCGAGGACACTCCTGACTACGATTATCTCCGTGATATCTTGACACAAGCTCTCAAGAACGCCGGCGAGGTGGAGGATGGCGAGTACGACTGGATGAAGCTCAACAACGGGCGGGGCTGGGACTATAAGTCCTACTCATCTCAGGCACACCTCCACAATCAGCACCAGGGCTCGTCCGGTCGCGACCAGCATGCAAGGGAGCTCCGTAACAGCCAACGTCCCGGAGTGACAGCCGACCGTTTAAACGCCGCGCAGCCCCCGCCTCCTTCTCCAGCCAAAGTTGGAGCTGGAAAGACGCGCGAGCGCCCAAGCGCCGGCGGCATGCCTCCCAAACGCCAGAGCGCGGGGGTGGAATCATCGACTCCGGCCGCGTCAACCCAGGCACAGTTTCAAAACTCGAATGCCCACCTCTCCGGTCGCAACGGAAGTCCAGGGAACCCGGCATTGAGTAACCAACAGCCCCTTGGTGCCCAAGGTACCCCTGAATCGCCGCCCACTTTCACGCAGAAGTTGATGAAGGCTCTGTGCTGCGGTAGGTGATTCGGCTGTGCTGCATCACCTGAGCGCCCAGCTCATCTCAGGATCCAGGTTGAATTCCAGTCAAATGAAGCGATGGCGCATTTAGACCTACCGCGCCACGCTTTCACCTCTGCTTCCTGCCCTTCATGTCAGAAAACGGCCTAAGAAGGTCTGCATGGGATTTCTTTCTTTTATTCTTGTTTACTTTCGCCTCTCGCTCCGTTCTTGCCTTGTGTTCAAGTGGTTAGCGCCGCTTGGCCGAGCAAGAATCGCGCTTCTCGGCCTATATCACCTTCTGGCCATTCTCTTTTTGTCCCATTCGATCCTTCAGCCTATACATATGACTGTGGGTAGGAACAACTTTTCTCTCATTGATGTTACGTCTCATCACTCTTTCATGGTGCTACGACTCGGAACGGCGAACTTGTGAGAGTTTTGTCTTTTGTTTTCGATTTCGCTTCCTCGTCTCGTCGCTATATCCGGCGTGCACCGTTTAATATCAACCCTTGGTCTTTCAAACGGGCAGGTACTCATCGGTTGATCCTCCAATGCCATTGATTTGCGGCGCGCCGCCCTGGGACCTTGTTTCTTGCGCTGGCTCGGGAGACAACAACTTGGATCAATGGCTTCAACCCCCGCACGAGAATTGACAAAGCTCAATGACACAAATACGCCCTGGGGATGAACCGAGCTGCGAGAGATGGCAAATCCGAATTGATTGACCTTGGGCCATGCTTGTCCGTGTCTGTGTACTTCTCTCGGTCTCATTTCATCTTCATCAACTGGACAAGCACACCGGACAACTCTCGTTTCTATTTGGGTGCTTTATTTCCTCCGGTCCGTCTACCATGACTCTGTCATTCTTGTTATTTCCTATCCTGTGTGCATCCGGGAGAAAAGATCCTTTCCACTGTGTGGTCTTCATTATTGCATGCAAAGCCTAGAGGAAGAGCATGTTGCATATATCCCCCTTTCCCCGTTCCCCCGTCGCATCAACCGCCTGCTCTGCCCCTTTGATTGTTCCAAAGATCTATTGTCCATGTCTATAATCGCCTTTTGTTGTTTTTTCCTTTCTTGCTCTGTTTCAGAAGCGAGTTTTTGTTACTGGTAGGCATAAGATAGCATTCTTCTTTTTTTTCATTTGGTCTGTTCTTACAAGTCTTTTGCAGTTCATTCGTACGGCGTATATAAATAATTCCTGTAATAAGAGCCATTGCATTTTTATATCCTCTCTTCTTGATATAGTCTAGGCATGTAGATGTATAGTTGTGTTGATTCTCCTTTGATATATATATCAAGGTTGAGAGCACGCGTGATCGCCCCAATAACAGTCGATTTCCCATCATCGACTAGCCTGGCTGACAGTAATCTGAATTAGAGGCATCTTGCAGCCTAACGGGTGTCACGTAGGACCGGACACAATGGAATACAAACCAGACAAATCACTAGACCCTATAAAAAGGATACCCTTCTTGCATTCAACGGTTGATCAATTTCATCCTACCTAAAGCACACGTATTCACTCATACACCATGTCTGATATCACTGAGATTCGTGAGAAGATATTCGAAAAGACCGCGGCACAACGACTTGTGGTCAAAGCACGTACAGATCAACTGGACTCTCATGATTATCGTGCCTCAGCAAATTCATCGACGAAATCTTTCCAAACTGGGAGAACGATAGTCGCATTCATTTCCTCGCTATTGAAATACGACAGAATCGCGCGTTCATGGATAGAATGCAGGAGAACTTTCACTATTTTATGTCTTTTGATAAACAAAGAAATGTCAAATCAAAGATCTGGGAGGCTACAGCCTTAGCCTGATATGTTTTATCTATTCATCTGGTGTACGCGCCGAGTAGATGAAAGCCTCTGGTAAGTGTAACTAATAGAATGGACCTAGGATAGTCACCCTAGGACAAAAACTGGGTATAATCAGCCTAAAATATCCAAGGGACTGACGCGCAGCGCGGAAAGACCACGCACAATCATGGTCTTTCCGTCGCCACCACCGACACCTACTTCGTAACCGTTCTGCAGCTCTCCATGACACGCTAATGCAAGGATCACCAGTCCGCGGCATGTTATAGCATGACGTAGGTCACCCGACAGAGTACCCTTTTTAAACAGGGTGGAGTAATCCAGCGGGGATATGACATTTCTCCAATACAATGTATATGTTGTATGCTCAAAGTAGTATGTCTCAACAACAAGCCTTACCCAATCCAGTGCAGAATATGTGCATGGGAAATGTAAAGCAAAGCAACGTCAATCCCCGGCATGTCCATCTTAAGACTAGCAAGAATGTGTCGATAACCATCATATGATATCGACCGAAACTACCGAGTACAACATTGTGAATGTCGATCATCGATCATCATCCCCAGACTCTGCAGAAACAAACATAAACTCTAATGTCCAAATTCACAACTTGTATCCCTTGCCCTAAAGCATAAACTGAATATCAACCCCATGACCCAATAAGCAAGCCCTTTCCCACACACACACACACTCACACACTCCACAGATATACATCTCCCACCCCCGTACTTTACCAGGAACCAATAACAATTGAAGATCGCCACCGAGAAAGTCGTTTATTATGGCGCAGTCCTAGCCCACCAATGATATCCACAGAGTGCACCTGCATACGCATGGAGAGCAGTGAAATAGCAGGGAATACGGATATGCACCAGCCACCCAACGACCCAGCCAAGAACCCAAGAGCATCCACAGAATCCCAATCCATACCCAATGCTGCCTACATGTATCCAGTAAGAGAAACATCAACCCCTCCCAGTGGGATCTACTTTCAGTCCACCTTGCAGAGCAATTCAGATCCCAGACAGGGCAGCCAGTTAGAGCGGATTGTCGGTGGGTTTATAGGCTTCTTGTAATGTGTACTGTATAAATGTGTAGTGTAATATGCCTTTAGCATTGCCAATGCATGGATACCTATATTGTAGGTACATCCTGAGGTCTTTCCCCCGCACTTATCTCCTTCCCCGCTTGGCGATTTGGTCTTGGCGTGGCTGGAGCTAGGCAGAGGAGTTTCTTCCTTTTTCTTCTTTTTTTGCTTTTTTACCTGTTTGCTTTTTGTGCATGTGGGCTGACTTCTGCGGGGATGGGCTGGTTAACCACTTCCTGATTGGTTTGGGATTTGCTGGACTGTTGCTGGACTGTTGCTGGACGAGTGTTATTGGTTTGGAGCTGAGCTTGAGTTTGAGCTTGGGCTTCCAAGGCTGGTTTATTGACAGGGTTTGTCTCTGGGGTTCGATATTGGACTTTGCTTCCGTCATCCCGCCTATATGTGTGATAAGGGGAGGTACATCTGTCCTTTAGTGTACGGAGTAATTAGGGTTTCATTGCACGTTATTATGCGCTAGTACATACAACATATATGGGTTGAGCTATTGGAGTCTTGCGTGTGATACTGAATATCTTGGAATTAGGTTCGGGGGAATGCCGATGGGATCGACTTGCCTATAACACGCAACACACCATCTCTATGTTGTATACTCCGTGCGGAGTACATTGACGTAAGCCACTAAATCTAATCACAGACACTTAAATTGACTACTAATGCAATGGGATCTTGCCAGCTTGTCAGTTCAGGCGCTAACATGAAACAGTTTCCGACACTGGATTCCTACAGTAAGCACCACATACCGAGGTCCGGACTCCGTACACTCCGGAGACCGGAGTGCATATCAAGCGGAATAGCACCCGAACACCGTAAATTGGATCCCAGGTCGCTTACAACATAGATTATAGTCAGAGCTATCTGTGGGAGCCCAAAAAGACCCATCAAAGAGAAAGGATTCTTAGCGCCCACGGTGATAAGACTAGTCTAGACTAAACTCGCCAAATGAGAAAACACATCCTTTCCATATCTAATAAATAAATTACACTTACTCCATACAATATCCAGGGCTGAGCGTTTCACGTAGCGCCAGGAGAATATATACGCAGAGTCCAGAATCATCACAACGGCCCCCAAAGGACTCGAGCTCAGATTTGAAACAAGCCTAGAGTCGATCTCGATCGTTCTTTTGTGATCGTACGTTCTTGTTATTATTTTCTCTTCAACACTGTCTAAGCAACCTTGGAAGATTGCAGTTGAAACAGTGGAGAAACATGAGGTCATCCGCGGCATCTGCCGCCTGATCGACTACGCTGTGCTGTTTTGGGGTTTGGGTGACTCTTCCTTGTATTCTCCTTCGTACTCCGTTGTCTTAGTTCTGTTCGGTTTATCTTCCCATGTCTTGTTCAGACAACCTAGAAGGGGCTGTGGAGATGTCCCACTAGTCTAGTGACAGGGTTATATACTGTTTCTCTTCAAAGATCATCCCGTGCGGATCGGCAATCTTCTTGGCTGTTTCTTCGAGACTGGCTCGACTTTTCATGACACTTTTCGGCAATTTTTATCCCTGTCATGGCTCCATTCTAGTCTGCTGCACATCATCACACCATTAAGCGATTTTAGAGGCTAAAATTGAAGGTTTCAGGGGGAAGATCCGGGGTGCTTGGTTATGTTCTCTCCTTGCTTGACTGTTTAACTATAGCTTCTATCATTTTGCTTTTGCCAAAGTATAACGTAAGTATATTACATCGAATACATTATATGATTGCCAAAAAAAAAGCCATTGGAACGAGGAATAGTCAGATCCTTGTGTACTCCTTATAGCAAACTCGCTAAGACACTAAGGTTCATATGGATGGCATTATCGCCAAGGATCGTGCAGGTATTAATGTGGTAATGCAGTCAATAACGACCATGCCACCCCTGCCCACCCCCTCAATTCTGGCCAGTGACGAAAAACGGACATGTCCAGGTACTACAGCAAACATCCTGGTGACAATCCTTGAAGCTCTCTGCAGGTTTTACATTAGAAATGTGCCACAATCTGTCCTCCACAAAAAGGAACCGAAGTGCACCGAAAACCCCATCCACGCGAGGGAAAATATAAATTAAGAATAAAATAAGGGAGAGAAAGAAGAAGCAAGGGAAAGAAAACGAAAGAAGCAAAATAAAAGCCTCACCCCCTTCCCACTAGCAAAATAATTCCCCGTATGAGGACCTACAGTAGCGCCCTGATAGAAATGCACCCCATACATAAACAGCAGGACATGATCTATTAAAAAATAAAATAAAATAAAATAAAGACAGAACAAAAAAAGGAAAGAGTCATAAACCCCCTCGCTACACGGGACATTGTTCTAGACGCATTCAACCCCATTACGCTAGTAAGAACTAAAAGGGAAGAACGTCGCCAGCAGCCAAGGTAAGGGCGCATCGCGATCCCGTGCGCACCGATGTGGGGGTGTGATGCCTTGGATGTGGATCTGTTTTTTTTTACTTTTTCCTTCTTGATTTAGCCTATGTTGTACGGAGTACGGAGAAGATTTGGGGGTTTTGGGGTGGCTTAGTGGCTTAAGAGGCTTTCAGGTGGCCTTGGGTGGATATTCATGCATTGTATCCTTGTCCCTGGTTAAATACGGGATCTGCGGTATCGCTGCGTGGCCGTGGTGGGTGGGCTCTGTGATTGGGGCTAACCTAGTCTTTGCTAGGCGCGTGGGTTTCCCGGGGATGAGAGCTGCGGTAATTTCGGCGCGTTATCGCACAGGTGCTATTGGGGTTGGCGTGTTGCTGGGCACTTTTTGCTTTTTGTTGCTTTGCATTGCAACGTATGTGAATGCCGCCGGTGGTCCGTTTAGCTATTTATCTGCATGCTGCTGTATGTTGTTCTCTTGTTCTATTGTATAACATATGACAATTCCTTTAACGGTCTGTGCCCCAATTGAATTTGTTAGTTGCATAACGCAAAAAACGATTGACGGTTTTGCTGTCTGACCGTTGGTGTTGCAGTGATAGTTGGTCCTAGTATTAATCTGGACTTGAGATGAACAGCAAGTAATCAGGATGATCCAATCTTTCATTTGCCTCATAACCTAATCGGTATGATCTCGTGATTTATTAAAAGAAGAATCTATCCATGTTCTAGCCTCTACCTAGATATGCCATCCAGATATGCACATAGCATTGACTCTTATATCTTCGGCTGTCAAAGCCAAAATGTGTGGTGATAGGAGAACCAAGCTTCAAAGAGCCATGTCAACAGCAACCTTATCCTGGCCCAGAGCGTCGCAGACAGTCTATGACACAATCTATGTCTGAATCATGTCAATTCAATAGACTACGTATGTGATAATGTCATAATACTACTCTGTAGAATCTTCTTATCTACGGTGAGAAGACACAACGCCGGAGGTCCCTAAAGCCTCCGGACAGATCTCTCCAGCTCCCAATTCTTGGCTCTCGGTTTCAATCGGCAGCACCACCCACTTTTATGTGGCTACAACATATATTGCAAGGTATGAGCCATTATTTCAGCCACTGTGCTCTATGGTCTCGGTACAAAAAAAAATAGAACGCAACGATCGCCATGTCAATCGTGAGGGATGACTTGGCATGCATAGAAATGCGTATGCGTCCTACAATATTGCTAAGTGGGTAGACTCGGGAGACAAACAGGGCATGAATCATTTAGTGGCAATATCCGGATCTACAAAAGAAAACTCTGATTCCACGGGTGACTGTGGAACTCGAGTCCGTTCAGGGGGGTCAGATCATTTCTCATGATATGAATGTCCCAATTGAAATTTTCAGGATTTACGGATGTGGCGATCGGGTGGGTTGGCAGAACTAAAGTGCTTCGACGGGGTTTTCTAGAATTCTAGAAGGTCTGGGCAGTTCCGGCTGCGGTCTCACTGGTGAATTCTGAGCCCTTGCGCAGTTAATATATATATATAGAGTAGCATTCAATTGAAAATTCTGTCTCTCGATTTCGCTAGACTCTATTCATCTTCATAGTTTATTCCAAAATCGGTTTCTAGCATCTTTCGCCTCCACTAAATCAAGGCTACGATGTATAATTTTTCTCTTAAGGTTGCACGTTGTGCCTTGCTAAATCCCTGTGGATTCCACATATGCGTCCACGAGTCCCGAGTATGTATGTCCTATTAATTATGGAGAGACATAAAGACAAGCTTGTGTGACATTCCAGTGTGGTACAAATGATCCTCAGACCCGGGTTTGGAATGATCGGCAGGGCCATATTGGCATCGAAGTACAAGCCCTAACTAGTGTGCCGATATTATATTATTTGATATGTTTGAGTTTCTATAAGGTGACAGGGGAGGGTTTGGATGACGTGCAAGACAAAGCAACTTGGAACCTTGGAAGAGTGAGTACCTTCGATGCAAGGGAGAATGCCGTGACACGACCTTATCGTGTATTTTATTGGTATTGGTCTGGTCATTCTGTTAAAATACCACGGAACCGTGGGTCGAAGATTGACATTCCGGTCTCGGATGGCGTGCTAGCGGCCGGGAGATAAGAGGTTATCGTGAATTAGAAAGTAGATATAAGAGGTATATCTCAAGAGCAAATCGTAAATGGACAATGCTTTGTACGGAGAACTCCGTAGGATAGTAGAGAATGAGTCTCGAATCATGGAAGAGTTCCTCGTGTTCCATGGTGGAGTTCAGGGGAACGAAAATTCAAACTCGCCACGTTGGGCGCATTGGTCGTTTTTTTTTTCCAGAACCCGTGGAAGCTTACACGTATGACTTCTGGAAGGATTATGAATTATTGATCAAAACAAGGAAAGATACATGTAGGTTAAATAATACTCAGTTGATTTTAAGGTGCTCTCATACTTGCATTCTAATCTCGACAGAAGACTGTCGTATTTCTACATTTTCAAAGTATCCCTTGCAGATCGCAGGCGCTTGTTCAAACGTGAGAGTTCAGCGTGTCGCCACAATAAGACAAAGTCAAAACCAATCAGAAAATTCCGTGGGAGAAAAAGACTGAAATAATCCCAATTAAGAAATAGGAAAGAGAAAAAGAGAAGAGAAAAAAACCAAAAAGGAAAAAAAAGAAAAGAAAAAGAAAAAAACAATTATGACATCTTATCGAAAGAAGACTCCACTTGGGCGCAGAAACTAGTTTAGCGTCCCCATCTTGGTCCACTTGAGTCTACTGAGGTGCCCCCCCGTAACCCCATTACCCAGGGTATCGTCATGAATGATTCCAGAATCCGCCCTTTGCCCTTTTTATTCTTCTTCTTTAGTGCTTGCATTTCCGCTTGGTCTCTTTTTTCCCTCATTATCTCATTTTATAATAAACAACCTTGGAAAACCTTCCCATCTCTGGCATTCTACTACCTGTGTTGCCAATCCTATATGCCTGTATCCCGATAATCTGCCGCTCTTTTAACAAGCTGGAGCCTCGTCCCACAGGCAGGGGACGGCCGGTGAGAAAAAAGCCGTTCAAGGGTCCCCGACGCACACTATACGCTATGCTTAAAAAGAAGACGTTGGCTCCGTCCCTCTTCTTCCGGAACCACACTCCTCACGCTCCTACCGCAACCCCCGAATTGTCCCCCACCTCCTCAGACAGCGATTCCGAAGAGGACATGGAATCGTCTGGCTCCCGGCCGGCCAGCCTAGCTATCTCGTCGGGGGCCTTCTCTATGCGCCCGACGCTCGACGAGGTGCTGGCCAACATTGCTCCTCCCCCATACACTTTGAGCGCCTTCATGGCCTACCTCTCTCAGAACCATTGTCTCGAGACCCTGGAATTCACCATGGAGGCCAACCGATACCGGGATACCTACTACGCTCTGGCCGAACGACTTGGTGTCCCCGCTTTGGAATTGGATTGCCCCGAATCTCAGCACCTGCGAATGCTCTGGAAACGCCTATTGACCGCCTACATCTTCCCGGGGTCGCCGCGAGAGATCAACCTGTCGAGCGAGGTCCGAGATGCGCTCCTGCAGTACAAGAATGTGTCTGCACCGCCCGTGCCAGAGACGTTAGATTCCGCCGTGAAACGCATCCATGACTTGATGGAGGAATCCATATTTCTCCCCTTTGTCAACAGCCACACCACCTCCCCCTCAATGGGGCCATCTGAACCCTTCATGGGGCCAGACGACTTCATGAGTCTATCATCGACGAGTCTTGACGAGCACCCGATGAAAAGAGTCCGGTCGCGCGTGTCGAAGCGCACCTCCCCGCAGTCGTCTACCAAGGATCTTCCCGCAACGGGTCACAACCGCTCAACCATGTCCCTCGGCGCCGTGCATGCTATCGGCAAACGCACTTCCGGCGCCCCTGTCAGCACCAGCGGCGAGTCGGCTTACCTGTCTCTGACCGATGACTCTGGTTCACCGCAGTCAAGTCCCACCGCCGAAGAGCCCATGACGCCGCCAACCACCCCGCCTGCCAGCGAGCCGCATCTGCCCATGCAAAGTCCCAGGCTTCGCACCGAGAACCCTTGGAAGAAGATGGGTATGAAGCTTGGCTTTAAGAAGCGTTCCACTGGAGGCAGCAGTGGTGGCACTCGCGATCCTAAGATTCTTGGTCTTGACGACTAATTGTCTTCTCTTTCCTCCCTTTGACTCCGACTCTGGTCGACATTTACAAGACCTACAAAACACACCCTTCTTTTGGTCTCCTGACTCACGACAACTACGAATCCCGCAACGACACTTCTCATCTCAACAAACTTGCATGGAATACCGAAATGCATCATCCCACGACTTCATTCTAGCCTTTGTCGAGCGTTTATATTGGCGGTGTATGAGAGCATGACGCATTGAAAGCATATGAAACCGGCGTTTTCTTTGTTATTTTTTCATTTATGGGATGTCTCCGGCCGAGCATCCTATTTTTCCAACTTCACTTGTCAATTCTTTTTCTTTTTTTTTTTTTTTTGGCGGCGAATGGCATCACGGGAAAAGAAACCCATATATATCATATCATGTTCTCATCTATAGATTGGATAGAGGACCTGTTGGCTTTTCAGGTCTTCTGGACATGGCGTTTTTGTCGAGACATTGTCTTGGTCTCTCTCTCCCACTGGGATTTCATATTGTCGGAATCAATAGACTTGATACCCCTCTTGCATCACTTGTTTTGAGCAGTAAAAACCGTAAACAAAGTATAAACTGTACTTTCGTAGTCTTGAATCCTAACGCAGACCTACATAGACCATGCATTCGACCGTTAGGGCAATTCCAAACCGAACAAAACTAAGACCTCGACTCGTACATTCCCATGTCTCAATTCAACTTAAAAAGTACCGTCCTCCGAGCAGGCATCCGGGTATCCTCTCTCAAACCCAAAACCAATCTTGTCTAGACCTTTCTCGATCCTCCTTGTCACACACGTCGGACACCTACACTCAGACATGTCGCCCGAGAGCCCGGGGAGACGTACATATAGACTTCCAGGTGTTGTACAGATGCACACGTAACCCCTCCCAAACTCTTCGAAGATTAGTGTTAATGTGATGTCTTCGGCACTGCGTCGGAGGATGGGTTCTTATTTGACTTTGTTTCATTTACTACATGTAGTTATAGGATATCCCGAGCGAGTTAGATACTCAAAGTAATAGGAAGGAGGAGAAAGGTAAATCCAAAAACCAAGAATAAACGAAGTAAAATAAATCAATATAAACAATATCAAAGCTCAATCCTCCGTCCAGCCCTCGTCTCCAAAGCCGCAATATCAACATCCCACCCGACACCACCCAGCTCCGTGAGATATCTCTCAAAGCGCGTATCAGCATTCAACAATCCAAGCGTCCTCTCAACAACAGCGAGAACAGCATCAACAGAAGAGCCCGTTGTAATCCGGACCAGAACCCTTGCAGCTAGCAAAGCATGAGCCCACGCCTTCAACTGATGTTCAATAGTACAGCCCCGTTTCAGGAGAATCGAAGCATGCAATTTAACATTCCCTCCACTTGTCAACGGCACGAGAAATAACATATAGGACTCATCGGCGAAAACAGCCGCAAGTCGCTGTAGCGGGAGGGTGCGCGGGAATGATGTACCGGACGCGGAACCGAGGAACGTAGACATGGACACGCCTATCTGTGCGGATCCGAGATGTTGGGTTGTATGCGTTGAGTGCTGCGTCCACTGTAATGCCCCGTCTCGGTGGAAGATGCGCTCGTGCTTAGATACCTGTGCTGGTGTGAGGACTGTCCATTCGTTTTTGGTTTTAGATAGGCTTGGCGTAGGATCGAGTTCAGGATCGAGATCTAATGCTAGACTCCTGTCTGAGTCGAAGAGTGTTGAGAAGACGATGTTCGCGCGCTGGCGGTTTAAACTTGTCATTTGTACGGCGCGCACGGCGGCGTAGTTCATGCTTAGATGCAGGGCTAGGAGGATTAGGAGGATGAGCCAGGTTGTGCTGAAGCTGGTTATGTGGGATATGACTACGGATCCGACCTGGGTTTGTTGTTAGGGTGGGTTTCGGTTTGAGTTTGATGGAGAGGGGAGGATGAGGATGCTTACCAGCATGCCGAAAAGAGAAATGACAGTCTCCTGAGACGAGTCTTTCTACACAACAAATAGATGAAGTTAGCTCTGTCTATCAATTTCCGACGGGACAATGCATAAGGAATTTGAAGACACATACGGCATTAAGTTCCGCCAGATTCCCCCATTTCGCAAAATGAGCACTCAAGCTCGCCTTCGAGCTACCCCCTGCTACGCCGCAGAGGGCCCTGAGGACACCGGCTGTGCTGAGAACAGCCACCCGCGCCGGTCCGGCGGGAACACCTGGCGAGAGACAGTCGAGGATCATGGCGATGTCGTTGAAGACGTCTGCTGCTAGTCGGTAGGTTTTGCATTCTGGCTCGAGGGCTGTGCCGATGCGGTGGGCGAAGCAGATTGTTGCGACACGGCCTGATATATCTTGTAGGATGTGTAGGAGTAGTGCGGAGGTTGGAGAGGCGTTGGCGTTGCCGACGCCGACTCCTGTATGTTGGTTGGGTGTTAGTTGCTTGCCTCTTGGTTTGGTCTATGGAGTTGGGTTAGGGGATATGGACCTTGGAGGACTGCTCGGGATGAGAGGAGGCCTGCTATTGAGCTGCAGAAGGCTTGAAGGGAGTCCTGTTTGCGGTGGATTGGTTGTCAGTTCGTTGTTCTAGGTGTGTCTTTGATATTCCTGGTATGGTAGAGCACGGTAATTCGAGCCATGAGGTTTCTGCCTCTGGCAGCAGGGGATTATATGCTCACGAAGATTTGATATCTGGGGTTGATATTAGTATTTTTGTGGACCAGGGATGTTTCATGCATTTCAACAGGCTCCTGTCTGTACTCACGGGAGATAGTCATCGCTGACACTTTGGGGGTATCCGGAAGGAAGAAAAACATCACTCAGCGAGCTGATTA
Source organism: Penicillium flavigenum (assembly GCA_002072365.1). Taxonomy (NCBI): domain Eukaryota; kingdom Fungi; phylum Ascomycota; class Eurotiomycetes; order Eurotiales; family Aspergillaceae; genus Penicillium; species Penicillium flavigenum. Next base: position 167,858 of record MLQL01000037.1, read on the forward strand.
TAGGCTTGGGTGACCATGATGAAGTAGATGAAGTGGAGCTCTGTTGTACCCAGTCAGTTAAGATCGAAAACTTGATATTGATATAGCGTTTGTAAGTCTTTCCGATTCATGCAATGACATCCATATATTGAATCACATCATAAATCGAGATTTTGAGCACAATTCATATACTAATGCATGAGAGTGTATTTGTGTTCCAGGAAACAGACTTATTATGAAGGGATTGGCAGGTACCCCAGGACATGAATCTGCATGCTGGCCTGCTAGTAGGCAAGATGAAACACCACATCTAGAACTGACTTGGCTTGTGTGCCGTTTCGAACATCCAGTGCGAGGAAAATACAATGGGAGATTAAGAAATGACCACTTACTATTACATCTACTCGACCCGATGTCTTGGAAGTGATTGAGGAAGCGATATCTCCCGAGTAGATGTAGCTTGCAGTAGGATTTCCAGCCTCGTCTGTCTCCCGAAATGTCAGCCTATTCGTCTCGCTGATATGGGAGGTCATATTCAATCCTCTGGATGTGAAGTATGTTGTAGACAAGGGTCGGATCGAGGTAGAGTCGGGGAGGCACGTGCTTGAGACCACGTACCTTGGTATCCCTGATACTTAATGCTAAGCCTATAGTTCGATAGCTCTATAGTCTATAATTAGTTTATATCCTACAGTATTATGCGTCTAGTAGAAAAGCTTAGTCGAGAAATTCATTTCTTCGAATAGCGCTCACAGAGCCTATGTATGTAACAAGAATCCCAAAGTCCTGACCACAATCTATGTATAAAACGAACACGACTCCGCCTTTTCGACATCAAGACGATACAGCTGCATGTTGCAAATGAATAGAACACCGAGAAAAATCAACCACCAGCGCCGGGTACAACGAGTGAAAAGAACACCGAAAGAGAAAAAAAAGCGGCAAAGCATCACCGCTAGAGAAAGACGTTCTTGTGAATGGTCTCCGACCATCACAAGCAACAAGGTATAAAGTGAGAGTTTTTGGTCTCGGAAACTCTCGGAACGAGTGAGCAAGCATCAGATCTGTGTCCCAGCGACCGCGAAGGCATTGGCAATGCCACGGTCGGCCCAAGTCAAGATCGTGACCGCGCTTCAACTGCCCAAATCCGAGACTCAAGACTCCAGCTCGCTCATCACGCAACTTCCATAGGAAGTATCATGCCCCATTCATACATTTTGAGAAAATCTTATATTTCGCCCGAGGGGACGCTTATGCGAACATGCTCGCGCCGCCAGTCTCAATGGCGTCAATCTCGGCCTGGGTCCAGGGGAGACGGCCGAAGCGCGAGGGGAGCTCAGCGCGATCGAAGAACTCGCCGGCCTGGGGCTTGACGGGGCCCAGGGAGGCGCCGGCGGTGCCACCGACGGTGCTGTTGAAGGAGGAGCGACCGAGCGGGCCGTGCTGCTGAGCCTTAGCACGGTAGGTAGCGAAAGAGTCAGGGAGAGAGCCGGTGGGAGAGGCGGGGTGAACGCGAGGAGAGTGGTCGATGGACTCTGGAATATGAGGTTAGTCTCAGGTCCGCGGGATTTGGAGCTCGGGAATGGGAAAAATCACGTACTAGGGACAGAGCGCTTGCCAACGAAGCGAATGAGGGGAGTGCGAGCAGTGCCGCTGAGGATGGAAGTGGCACGCATTGTGGTTATGTAGTTATGTAGTTATTAGGTGTGTTGAGGTGGGAGGTAAAGATCAATTTGACGCGAGAATGTGCGAAATTGAACGGGTCCGGTAGTATCCGAATCCGACCGAGAGGGACTAGTCACACAACAAGAGAGTGAGTTATGGTTGATTGGATGTAGTAAGAGAGACCTGAGTATAGAGAAGGTAAAGAGAATTAAAGAATTAATGTTGAAGAGAGGAGGGGAAGAGGGAAAAGACGAGAAGATAAGAAGGGAAGGGTTACTGCTTTGGGACAAGCCGATTCGGAGTCGGGTAAACTGCGAAATGCATGTTCACCAACTTATGTTGTACATCTCTACACGGTAGAATCGAGTACATCTACAACAGACTACAATATACTGAGAGTATTGGAACGGAGTACCCAGTACAATATACATATGTATGTCACGCCATATCGAAAATGAAATATTCAATGTACATTATATTGTAGGTCCTCAAAGTACTTCGCATCCGGATGAGATTCCGATGCAGCCTCCATCTTGGCAACAGCACACTCCGTGTTTCCGTGTTTCCCCATTGTGAAGCCATCTTCCTCTCCGATCCTTTCCCAGTCTGAGACTCCGGTGAGCTCCCCTCACGAGCTCCTCCTCATTCTTGGTGCCTTTTCAGTGCCGAACTACCTTTTTCCCTTTCTTTGAAACTTCCAATCCGCCAATCATCATCCCTCTTTTGCATTCCCTGGCAATTCTTCCCCATAACCCATTCAAGCTTATTTGTCCCACACAGCTTAGACCTCCCCCGCATCGGAGACAAAAAGACCATCCTTGTGACCGGATAAGATCCTCGACAAGTCATCCTTGCACCGGAATTGATATTCCTGAGGGGTTCACAAGCATCGGGAAAGTGTCCAATAATTTCGGGAAAGTCGCAAGATCGAACTGCCAAGAGATAAAATTCAAAACCAAACAGGACAAACAGGGCCCATTAGGCGCTATTAGCAATAGCTGCGACACATAAAATAGGAGCTTGCTGATAGCGTTCCTTGGACAGGCGCCACCTCTGAAGCTTGGACCCTGAACTAAAACACATCCCGACTTCACCCGTTACCTTCCCACGGGGACACATCAGACAATATGCACGAGCAGTCGCTTTTCGCCTCGGTTCCAGTCCATCAACATCATGAGCTTCTTCAACAGCTTGCGGGACTGACCGCCATGCAGCCCCGCCATTGCCTAGAACGGCGGCTGATCTTCAAGGCCTACCGCAAACCAGGTATGGCGGGGCGCATCGGAGCCAGTCAGGACCTCCAACAGGGGGACCTGCAACGGCTGAACAAGATGCTCAATGGAAACATGTACTACACCCAGGTGGTTGGTCCGGTTTCCGAATCAGATTTCGGATCCACTGCCCCCGTCGACCGAGACACTCAGATGGCCGGTATGGACGATTCGAAACCTTATGATTCTTCATCTCCCTCTTACGACTATGAACGTCAACCATGGAAGTTGGAGTTTCGTGATATCCCTGAAGCTGGAACTCGCTCAGCGGTGACGTCGCGTCTGATGTCGAGCTCGACGCTACCGCGGGGAGATGTCGTGGAAGCTATGAATGCGTGGGGCTATCAGTGAGTGGCGCCACCGAGGTCGATCTTATGATCGCGCACTAACCCTGTCTGTTCTAGTTTCATTACTGAGTATGTGGTCGAGGGTGACATGTTCGTCCTCAATGACATTGCTATTTTATTGCATCGCGTGCTGCACTACCCCGGTGGGGATGAGTCGAGCCTGCCCCGGCGGCAGCTGCCTGCTTTAAAGGATATGACTCTATTTGAGAAGAGCGGAAGCTATGTGCTGCAGGCCTTCATCATTGTTCAGGATGGTAGCAATCAAGAAACGATGAAGACTGCCTCGCAGCATCTCTTTGGCCTGCGCGAGCAGTTGAAGTCAGCGGTTCTCCTGGAGCAGGCAGATCGATTGTCTCTTGACACGCGGGCGAAGTAGATGGCCACTCCTACTTCAGTTTATTTGAGCATGCTGGAGACTACGAGATACCCGGTCTCCAGCGGTATGGCGTTGATAGACATCTCTTGGGAGGAAAAGAAGAAATATACCCCTCATAGCAATCGAGTCCACTGGATATTTTCCTTCCCCTTGAAAGGTAAAAGTGAATACAGAAGCATATACAACTACGATATGACCAATGATTTCTATTGTCCCATAAGTAAATACCCAACGCCTATATTCCTGTCCAGGTGGTAAACCCTCGCAGCCTATATGCACACCAGCCAATAAAAGGAAAACAGAATCTAAACCCCCAAGAAAAAAAAAACCAGATCTTGTTGAATTTGACGTCAAAATCGATTCATCCGAGGGCGTGCGTTCCAGCGCTGAGACATCCTTTCTCACATCCCGGGATATCAAAATGAGTTATTCCGAGTTCACTTCTTTCTTAGGAGAACGTCCTCCCTCCTGTCCATTTCTTTTTTTTTTAAATATATTATTATTTGAGCATATCACACATCTGGCTGTAGAATGTTCACTCTAAATGATCACGAACATGTGACTTCGTGATTCCTCCCGCGTCTCGGCGCGTCCGACCATATCTCGGATGCAACTTGCAACTCACAGCGAAAACCGATCGTATCAACCAACACACATCTAAACCCACCCATAAAACCTTCACCACGTTTCCACTCGCTAGAGCTGTCAGAATGGCCGAGGGCGCAGCCAAGAGAAGCGCCTCCCCCACCCGAGCCATCTCTCCACCGCCATTGCGCCGGAAGGTTGACTCGACGGTGACCAGTGAGTCTTTCCCATCAAACGTGTCGCACCCGCTAATAGCAATCAACCCACAGAGAAGTCGGCGGCAAACTTCTTCACCCCGGCCTCGCAAAAGAAGCCCGAACCGATCACATGGCGCGTCATCGGCACGAGTGTTATCATCGGAAAGCAAATAACGGGCAAGGCAGTGCCCCCCACGGGGAAACAGCGCCGAATCGCTGGTTTTGATTTGGTCAGTGGTTGGAACCGAACGCTAGAACAGGTGGTACCGAGAGATAGCAGGGCCCTACTAACGTCAATATACAGGATTCAACCTTGATCAAAACCAAATCGGGCAATGTCTTCCCCAAGTCTGCCACTGATTGGCAATGGTGGAATGCCAAAGTCCCGGGTCGACTGAAGGAGCTCAATGCTGAAGGGTATGTCCAGACTTGGAGTATGGGATTAGTTGGGTTCACTCGAGCTTATACTTTGACAGCTTCCAAGTGGTGATTTTCTCCAACCAAAAGAAGATCAGCGTCCAGAAGGATATCAAGGGTGGACGGAGTGACTCAAAAAGCCTGTCGAACTTCAAGGAAAAGATGACCGCTGTCATGACGGAACTGGATTTCCCTGTCAGCGTCTATGCGGCCACCACAGACCCTGAATATAGGAAACCCCGTCTCGGGATGTGGCACGAGTTCCTGGACGACTATGACCTCGACGTTGCAGGTGTTGACTTGCCCGCGTCGGTCTTCGTCGGTGATGCAGCTGGAAGGCCAGGTGACCATTCAGCTGTGGATCGGTAAGAGCATCATAACTGTTGTATGTTGTGACAAAGTCTGATCTCGGCTCTAGGGGATTGGCTACCAACATCGGTATGCCATTCAAGACCCCGGAGGAGTTCTTCCTCGGGCAGATCACGGAGCCCGCGTCGATGGGCTTTGACCCTATGTCCTTCGTAAAGACGGATCTGGAAGAGCCGGGTATGTGCTGTCTTGTTACTTGCCAATGAACTTGACATTCCCCGCAAGAAACCCAACTCTGGCGGATTGTTGACGGGTCTTCATCGCAGCCAAACCTTTTACTCGCAAGCACCCACTTGAACTTGTCATCTTCTGCGGCAGCCCAGGTGCCGGGAAGTCCACTTTTTACTGGAACCACTTGGAGCCTCTAGGCTATGAACGAGTCAACCAAGATATTCTCAAGACGGTACGAGACATAAATATCTCGGAATGAAACTGGAATCGAATACTAATGAACGACAGCGTCCGAAATGCCTCAAGGTCGCCCGCGAGTACTTGGAGGCTAAGAAGTCCGTGGCAGTCGGTACGTCGTGGCATTTATTTCTACCTTAGCTTCAGTTTCCGAACTATCTAACCCGATTCCCGTCTAGATAACACCAATGCCGACCCAGAAACGCGAGCTCACTGGACAGCTCTCGCAAAAGAGCTTAGCATCCCCATCCGTTGTGTACAATTTATCTCGACACCAGAACTATGTCGACATAACAACGCCGTCCGAGCCTCCAACAAAGAACTGGTATGTATTGGCAATACCCCATCTCCATCTCAGTCTCGTCCTCATTCTTATCCCAACCAGAACCCCGAATCCCGAACCTCCCTTCCCGGCATCGCCTTCGGCGATTTCGCTCGCCGCTTCCGCGCACCAACGCTGGACGAGGGCTTTGATGATATCATCCCCGCCGAGTTTCAATTCCACGGCAGCGAAGAGGCGAAGGGCCTTTGGGGCCAGTACTGGGTTTGAATGTGCCAGTGACCAGGACTGGTATATACGCCTGCTACTTGTCTACTACTCACGCCCTGTGGCTTATTACATCTGACTGCCTTGTGCTGATCTCCATGTTGATCTCTTTGTCTGCATCCTTTGAAGCTGAAACACGGCTCGTATCCACAGACCTATTGCCTGTTGGCGGGGTTTCCCTGACCTAAAAAATGCCGATGTTGATCTCGACTGGGTCAATGCATGTCTCGGTTCTGTGATAATCTTAGATCCAAGCATTCTCAGCTCTGCGGTGGACCTTGAAAGAGGGGTATGGGATTATTGTGTATGCCATAGCAAAGTCCATTATCGTGCTCCCCGGCTCATGCCCATTTCAGACGTGACCTACATCCTCCCGAGGTTGGCGCATAGTTAAATCTATATAACTACATGTAGATATTATAGGTAGGTATACGTCATGTAGTCTTGATAGTAATCAATATATCGGACCCAGATACACAACCCTCAATACAATCTACACTCCATTGTTGCCTACTGACACCTCCACTCGACTGGATCCAACTGACGCAATCTGAATCCGAAAAAAGTAGCTGACTCACATATCAAGACTAAATATTGAAACAAAACTACCAATTCTCATTACCAAACCAAGGCATAGACAGATACAGGCATCAGTACCCGCACTAAGCTCAATATCCAAATATGGACATGTCTCAGGCGGATGATACAAGACTCATGTATCAGAAGCCCACTCCAGCTGTTCATGTCGGTATTCTACTTGGTAAATTCGATAACTAAAGTTCCACCTCACTCACTTTTAGAGATAGACATACTCATTTCTTCTCGCGATATCAACAGGAGTCCGCCCATTCACACCTTGAGCCATGGGATCAAGTCCTCTATCTCGGAGAAGTCTCAACCATGAATCGATACGATAAGACCGGAGACCAGCCACCAGATGCAAAAGCGACCGTCCATCCCCATCCCTCGCCATAATATGATAGCCCGCTCTCTTAAAAGCCTCGAGGACTTCATTGCCAATAGAACGAAAGACCTCATCATCACCGAAGTCTTCGAAGTCTTCGTATATACAGTTATACCACGTCATGAAGCACAAATTCAGCGCCGAGACACCGTATCTAGTTTATCGCCGACATATTCGATCATGGGCTGGATATAGAGGCCTTTGACGAGCATTGCATGGATAATGTTGCAGGCACCTTCTTTTCGGGGGAAGCAGGTTCATACTCTGGCGGAATCACCATCCCTTTCAAGGCGATTTGGATCAACTAGTTCTTCTACCTTGTTGCTAGGAACTCCTTCCTCAAGAAGTTGTCGTCGACGTTCATTTCGGAGCGCTTTCTGGATTGTTGCTTTGTATGTTCGTTGGACACAGTCAAGATATATGTCCTCATCAAGCCACTATTCATCCGGAGGATGTCCTGGGAAATAAGGTACATTTGGATGGGTGCACATGAATTGAGGGAACAGTGCATATGGGTCAGCGCCATGCTCTAGCAACGCTGTCATGAGCCGTTTTGTCTTTTATTTTTCGAGGCTGCCTGATCCCGACACATCACTTTTGGCAGCTCTAAGGAGACTGGGAAATTGATACTTGTCTGAGAAGAATTCCGGAGGTAGGATGGTTTGCATGTCTGAGAAGGTAGGGTCCCAGTCTATTACTCGGGCATTGGGATTGATGCCTGAAGATAGCAGTGATTCAACGTCGATGGAGTCATTGCGCGCAGCATCGTACAGTTTGAGAGCACTAGTATCTCGGATTTGGAGTGGCATGTTGAAGTGAAAGGTACACGCTCTTTGCCAAGCCAAGACGCAGGTACAGGAACCAGCGCACTAAGCTCAATGTCCCAATATAGACATGTCTCCAGTGGATCATACACCTGTACAAGTCTACGTATCAAAAGCCCACTGTATAATACGTAAAGTAAAAAAGTCCCTTGGAAATAGCGGTAGCTTCTCAACGTGGCCGACCCACTAACAGCTCACTTCCTCCCACCGTGTCATTGTACATGTGACTCATATACCCGCTTTAACATGGGATAGTACATCATAGTGTCTCCACGAGGATTCTATTATGCACCGTGTCATCCCTTCCAGTGACATGTACGGTATTTCATAGGATTATGTTCATTTTGGGAGTAGATGTAGATGTGAAGGTAGATGTAATTATAGACATGTGCATATGAGAATCATATGCGTATTGTAAGCTGCCATAGCGGAAAACAAGCCAGATATATACATATAGAGACATGGTACTTTTTTCAGATGCGTTTTTGCTTTTTGTCTGCTGTGGAGCAGAGATGTGGGTGGATAGGGTTGAAGTCTATGGGGTACAACGGCAGGTAGACATGGTGTATGGGGGGTATAGTATATAATGGAAACAGAATGTAAGGAAAGGAAGGGTGCACACCCAGTCAGTTGGGGAGTTAACTTTTCGTTCTTTTTCTTGCTTGTCGGCTGTTGAATGGAAATCAAGACATCCAGGACCAAGAAACGGAAGAAAAGATAACCCCCCTGAAAAGAAAAGACTCGGGATATAGACAAAGGAATGGCATGATTCGGGGCGAGAACAGTAGTCGCTGACCGGATCGTGAGTCATGAGAGTCATTATAAAACAAAAGTTCCAAAAAAATGATGAAGAGAGAGACATTAGTCGTAACAGTGCGGGCGAGATTGAACGAGTCAACGCAAGGCGCGGGGGGGAATAATCTATCGTCATTATCGTTGCAGATCGCTTGAAAATATGAGAAAAAGAAAAGAAAAAGACAAGAGCCTAACGAAATGACTCAGGTCTTAAGTTCGGGAGACCAGGTCCTGGAAAAAGCGGAAGAAATTCCTCTTTTTCTCAGAACGGCAGGGACCTGCAATCTCCGTAGCCGGTGCCACAGTCATTGGGCCGACAATATCCTCATCCCCCATGTCGGGGAACTTGTCGTTGTCATGCAGACGGGGGATGCGGACTTGCTGGCAGGGGTGCATATTAGACTGGGTGAGCGTAAGAGCAACACCATCTACGGCGCTAAGCTGGTCGCGCATGGCCTCGTGCTGCGTTGCCCACTCGCGGTTGATTGATTCCCATTTCTCGATGGTGAGCTTGTAGATGTTCGAGGTAACGCCGTAGTGTTCGCCAGTGCGGACAAGGTGCTTGGCAAAGTTGCAACGCGCAATGTCCCAGTCTGCACGCATCTGTCGGAAATTGCCGATATCGCAAACCACAGGGTCGTAAGGCTCAGGCGTGATGGTGAAGTTGGCGTGGCCGAGTTTGTTGGCCCACTCATCGTTGGGATCAGAGAGGACGAGGGGGGTTGCGTCGCCTGAGACTGTGCGCACGGTGCTGGCTCGGGGCCGGCTGAAGGAGGCCACGGAAGGCTTAGACGAGAGTGGTGGCGAGGGAAGAATTCCCATAAACCGCGGGTCCGAGGTCACATTATAGTTAAAGTGCGGTTCGCTCACGTCTGCGACGGACGGAGACTGCAGGGGTGATTGGACACGGGATGCCACAACGCTGGTTGGGTCGTCTCCCATGAACGGTGGCAGGAGAGGGGTCGTCGCTTTCTGCACATCGTTGTCATCCTGGCTGAGACTGTTCGCTCGGGTGATATCGATTGGGCGCGTGCCGGACTCGCTCAGGCGTTCCTCGAAGATCGTTCGCGCGGGAGAAGGGGGAATAGAGTCGACCCGGCTCATTAGCATGGAGCCAGTGATGGGGCTTGCCAAGGCGGAGGAGGCCGCCGAGTTCGCGCGCGATCGTAGATCATCCGGGAAAATATCGCCTTCTGCGCCACTGGAGGATCGCTTATTCTTCCACCGTGCCGACATGGTCGAGATGTGCGAGTTAATGCGCGAGACGCTCTTAAATGACGCGCTTTCTGAGCCTGAGCGTCTCTTTTTCGGTGATGGGGCAGTCTCCATGCCAGTATCGCTCAGATCGTAACTATCCGAGTTATCAATAGGAGCAAAGTATGACTCTTCCGCAGACATGCCGGAGTCAAAATGCTCTATAGGAAAGTCTAGGTTAGCAACTGCAGTATGACCGGAGAGTTTTCACGGTGACGATTGGCACATACGGAAATAATGATCTTCCAACGAGTCGCGTGTGCATTCCTCTTCCTTGACTCCGGTCAAATGACTCCGACTGGGACTTTCCATTGAATTCCCCAGACCCGATGAAGACACAAGGGAAGAGACAGAGCTGGAGACCCGGTTGTGGCCCGCGGAGAACAAAGAGACGGCAGGCGAGGCCGGCGCAGATGTATTAAGAGTCAATGGGGAATGCGGCTGGCGTATGGATGAGTCCGCGTCGAGACTTTCTCGTGTCGCATCGATTATTTGAGACAGTTTGTACATTCTCACAAGGTGAGCGCCGCTGGTGGACGGGGTGGCTGGTATATAGGGAATGGTTGCAGTTCAGCATTGGATGTGAGGGATGACCACAAGATAAAGAGACAACGCTCCAATTTCAACAAGTCATTCCCTAATGGCCTTTGGGCGGGAAAGGACGTGGCGGTGTGATGAGAGAAAGAGTGTAGTAATAGTCCGGGAAACGCGGGAACTGATGTCGAGGGCCAGTTAGCATCCGATGAAGATGGGAAATGCAAATGATTATCGTCCAGGCAGGAAACAGTCCAAAAATACACAGTAAATTCAGAAATACAATAAAAAAAGGAAAAAGAAAACGAATTCCACCGAGCGACGTGGACCAAACAAGTTGAGACCAACTGGCTGGGCAGAAAGAGAGGTTTCGGTGCTTTTGCTTACAATCGGCAAACGGACTAAGCGAACAGGGAGATCCTGGGTAGTACAGATTCTCTACCTTGGCCCTTTTTGATAGATGTGAGAAGATGAAGATAGAGAGAGAGAGAGAGAATGTGTGAGAAATCAGAGATCAGACAGAGAACTGACTTGTCTAGACTTTCCAAACAACCGTTAGTGGAGAATTCCATCGAATTCCCAAAGAGAAAAAAGTTGACTAACCGCAACTTGAACCTTGGAACTGACTAAACTCGCCGATCCAAACATACCCAGGGTTTGCTCCGCCGAGTTCCGGTGGATGACATTGCTTGAACCATGGATTCAAGAGTCTGGAAGGGCTCTTTACTCTTTTTTTATTATTTTATTTGATTTTATCCCATACTACCTAAGGTTTGTATGTGCAGTATTTATTTATGTACGATCCCATCTAAATCGATTGTTTTTCAAACCACCCCCAACGGCTACACAGATATGCTGTGTAGCCCAATGTTCGACATTGATACCCTCCCAGGACCCTTTCCTTAATTGAGTACAAAATCCAATTGTGTGTGCGATCGGCAATCTAGACTGAAGTGGGCTCAAGAGGGGAACCATTATGATGCCATTTCGACCCAGTCGATCGGTGCTGATTCGCTCTGTAGATTCGGGGGAAAAAAAAGGTGTTGGACACAACCCGCTTATTATCCTTATTTACCCAGTTGTCTGTTTACCCTGTAGTACGTATGCCGTATGGAGCACTCGATTATCATTTGGCCCAGAATAACCACTGGGTATACCCATCCCCATTCTATACACGGGCTGGTGCATCCACCCCGTTTGTATTAGGGCTCCGACAACGTTGAGCAACTGCGGACAAGGTCCCGTCCTGTAGAGGTCAGAACTTTGTCCGAGTATGACGAGTAGGGTAGCACAATGGAGGGTTATCGGTTCGAAATTCTGTAGGGCACGGCTAGGTATAATATTGGTGCTCCGTCCTACGATAACTTGTGCGAACTCCGAACTAGACCTGGACAGCGACAGACATCGCAGAACTACTTACAACAGCAGTGGTACTAGAAGAGGAGAAAATTGCAAACTGTCATCCGGTCTGCCATCCAATCATAGCCCTGGAGTGACCATCAGGTACCTAGGTACCTACCGTGGGAGGGAAATAGAATAGAAAACGCAAATCCCTTCACCTTTGGCACCAGACGTCAGGTCCACATGGCCCAAACCACCCAAAATTCTCGGCGAACTCGGGGAACATTCCATTCTTCCATAATGATTGGAGAGGCGCGAAGGGGCAAAGGTCAGCAGCCATGGTGTTTGGCGCCACTGCCTTTGCCCGCCGGGTGTGCGTTTGGGGGCGTGAGGCGAGCCTTGGCACAGCAACCGAGATGGATTCTCGGGTTTGTACAAGCCCGACGGGTTTTCGACGGGACTTGCTTGACCAGTCAACTTTTATTCTTCACTTGTCGATTATTGTGATATATCAGATCCTTTCTTTCTTCTTTATGCCCCTGGAGATCTCTGCGATCCCATCTCTCGCTAGGCATACCTGCATGTCACTAGGACGGAATACAACATAGACCACACTGTAGCCCAAAATGGTATAGGCTGGGTCGGCTAGCTTGGGTGGCCAATCACCGCCACCCGGCAAAAGGCAAAAACAAAATGACAAAGCGAAAAAAAAACCTTATCGCTGTGGGTTTCTGAGGTAATCACCCATTTAAGCCCTGGAGCCCTGGAGGATTGGAAGGTGTTTCCGATCACGGGTAGATTATGTTCAACAAAACGAAAGCTCTAGGGCTGGTGGTATAGCTATGGCTGGTATGAAGCATTCTGATGTATTTTGTCTAGCTGGAATCTACATATGTACCTACATACATGTTGTAGGTAGCGATGTAATTGAGGGGTCGTCACTCACGTGATCTCATATATTGATTACATAAGAACAATTAACTGCCCAGGATATCATAACAATCGGAACGTCCGGTTGTCGCTGCAGCGGTATATGCCAGGCCCTAGTCTCAGCTAGGGACCATAGCCCCGAGGTGATAGGTACCCCCTCCGATCAAGGCCTCGTCCCGAGGTCGACAACCTCGGCTTGTGCGTTCAAAGTTCTCGAGCCTTTCTCGCTTCGCTCAGATGGTTCGAGCGTACTTCAAGAGGTACTACACCTAGGCGTCAGACTATGGTGCAACTTACCTCTCCAGGCCCAGGATTCTATGATACGCATCGGAGTTGTGGATAATTTGTAGGGCCTAAGTTTTCATAAGTTGGCTTGATCGCATGTGAGTAAGTATGATAGAAATATAGATTTTCAGGTCCGAGGTTCATGCCACCTTACTACGAAGGTGGTCCTCAGGGACCTTCAGACTTGCAAAAAACACAAATAGGGATCTCCAGTCAAGGTTGATGCTAATCGACCTTTGTATAGATTACTCCTCTTGTGTTCAAACGGTGCAATTCAGACTCTTAGCTTGGCGCTATTAAGCTGTACTGCACTGGAGTAGCTAAGAAAGTCCAGTTAAGGCGCAGACTTGATACCCACATTTTCCCGCTAGACCGTCATTTCACTCTGATCCTAGAAGCGGAGACAAAGAATCAGAGTACAATCAAACTTCTGACCTGGTTCGGTGGTCCAAGCCCAAGACATCCGCGCAGAAACCCTATATGTTATATTCAGTATCCTGAATACCCTTCGATAAATCGGCTTGGATAGCATACATACATCCTTTTGGATTGCCTGACCGTTCGGGGGTAACATCACGTAATGCTTTGAAGTTCCTCTTGAGTATATTAGCTCACGAGCCAAGTTTATGGCGGATTATCACGGTTTTCGCATATATCACAATGGGATGTTTCGGAACGACCGACTTTAAGTCCAGTGGAACTGGCACAGCATGCCAGAATATGCTCCACTGGCGACTGCTCACTCGTATGAGAAAAAGAGAACAGAACATTGCGTTCAGCATTGCAGCAGCGTCACGAGACTTGCTTTCTTCGAAGCGGGACAGTATGTTCTTGGTCAATGTGTTAAAGGAGAACATGAATCAAGCAACAAGTCTCGTTCAGACATTCTCGAGCTGTGGATGATCCCAAGTAGCGCATCTGGACCGCACCTATGCTGCATTAGTAGATGGAGCTTTAGGGAAAGACTTGAGTAAGAGCTACCAGCTGGTTCTAAATAGATGCCATCGACTCTTCGCGAGGGACACGGCGTTCGTTGCCCAAATCCAAATTTATCAATATGCAGGAAGAGATTGTGTACAGCTGTTTCCCAATGATCTAGAGTTGGCTGATATGCAGTGGTCTTGACTTTCCCTGCAGTTGAGTATATCAACCGATAGACCCATAACCGACAGACAGACCTATATTAACCGACGGGCCTATATGAACCGTTATACTTTGGAGTCTAAATCAAGCCAGCCTGCTTGGATTGGGGCTTTGTTCTTAATGGAGGAAGAAAGCGGAGAACACCCTTGAATTGGACCTTTACCTGGGAGATATCAGCTTCGATTGGTGGGATTTGGCATACTGATGGATTATTTATCCAGACACGGAGATGGATAGCACTTGGAGTATAGTCTCTGCTGATCGTCAAGTGGATCATATCTGGGAGTCTCCAGTGATAATGTCGAAAAGAAAGCTAACATGCCACTACTTAACTTATACATTCACCTTCCCCGCGATCAGCACGCCACCCCCGCATAACAATAGCGATATCTCCGATTCTCTATATTAACCGGTAGACAATATACGTATATAGATGAGGTAGTACAGCAATTATGGAGGGCCTGCAAGTCCCGGAAACCAAACCAGTCCTTTGGCTTCCTTTTTCTCTCGGCGACTATGCTACTTCGCCTATTAGTGGCACCTGCCGCACTTGCTGCTTGTGCTGTCGGTGCTATAACTCACCGTCGAACATCCGGGTTATCAGAGGATAAGCTGTCGCTCGCCCCCTCCCTCGATCGCTGGCCACGCGGGACTCATTTGGCTGTCGATTACTACCCGTCGCAATGGCCGGAAGAAATGTGGGAGTCCGATATTGCTCAGATGCGAGATGCCAACCTATCGTTTGTGCGAGTAAACGAGTTCGACTGGTCCATCCTAGAACCGACTGAGGGGCAGTACAATTTCACCCTTCTAGACAGGACTCTCGAGCTGCTCGGTCGATATCAACTTAAAGCAATCATTGGGACGCCCACAGCAGCCCCGCCTAATTGGCTCACGGAGAAGTACGACGTCAGCTTTGTAGACAATACCAATACCACATTGCTCTTCGGGTCACGCCGTGGCTATAGCACATCCTCGACTGATTATCGTCTACTGAGCCAAAAGATCACGCGAAAATTGGCTGAGCGGTACGGTAACCACCCCGCCGTAGCGGGCTGGCAACTGGACAACGAGTTCGGATGTCATGGTACCGTGCAAAGCTACGATCATAACGCCATCAAGCGATTCCGGACATGGCTACAGACTAAGTACAGCACTATCGATAATTTCAACGCTGCCCAGGGCCGTGTGTTTTGGTCGAACCAATATACCAGCTTTGATGTGATTCAGCCGCCATTTTTGGAAGTCTACACCACACAGCCTGACCATGCTCTCGATTGGTACTTATTCAGCTCAGACATGGTAATTGAATTCGCGCGGGAACAGTCGGAAATCTTGAGGCAATATGCGCCTACACAATTCATCACACACAATTTCATGATGGGTTTCACAGATTTCGATCACTTCAAGTTCTCGCGTGAGGTGGGACTCGACCTCACGACGTTCGACGAGTATCCGCTTTCTGGTCCGGATTCTTTCTCGTGGCTCTCTCTAGAAGATCAAGCACAATATCTGCGCACTGGTTTACCGGATTGGCAGGCGCTGCACCACGCTCTCTATCGCGGTGTTGCGGGTGCCGCATACAATAAAACATCCGGGCCATTCGGCGTCATGGAGATGCAAACAGGCGTTCTGAATTGGAGTCCTTACCGGGTATCTCCGTTGAGTGGCATGGTGCGACTCTGGACGCACGAAACGTACGCAGACCTGGGCGATATAGTGTCGTATTTCCGTTGGCGTCAGGTACCCTATGCACAAGAGCAGACGCTGTCTGGTCTGTTCATCCCGGACGATGCCGCAGACGAAGGCTTCCTCGAGCTTCAGACCGTGGTAAACGAAGATATACCGAAGTTAAAGGATGCACTCAGTATCGATGAAGAACAGGAGCACCAAGCAGATGTGGCCCTCATATTCGACTATGTTTCTTCCGAGGTTTGGGCTATCGAGCCGTACAGTGGGGAGTGGGATCCTAAATCCTCCAGCTATTTGAACCCAGCTGTCAAGTATATGGACAT
Organism: Penicillium flavigenum; assembly: GCA_002072365.1. Taxonomy (NCBI): domain Eukaryota; kingdom Fungi; phylum Ascomycota; class Eurotiomycetes; order Eurotiales; family Aspergillaceae; genus Penicillium; species Penicillium flavigenum. The sequence continues at coordinate 184,104 of MLQL01000037.1, forward strand.
TGTCTATAAGTTCTATTCCGCTCTCCGCCGTCTCGGACTTTCCGTTGATGTTATTGGCCCCGACCAACCAATTGACGGCTATAAGCTCGTTGTCGTACCGAGTTTGCCCATTATTCCCGAAACATTCAATCAAGCACTGGCTGATTACAACGGCCCCGTCGTTTTTGGGCCGCACACTGGCTCTAAAACAGCTACGTTCAGCTATGCTCCTGGTATCAACCCCTCGAGAGGTCCACTCCGGGACCGCCTACCGATGCGAGTCACCCGCGTGGAGACGCCGCCGAGCTACGCTGGTAGCGGCGTCGCCTATGGGGAAAAGAAGTTCAACATCTCTGGCTGGGAGGAGTGGGTGGTCTGTGAACGAGAAGACCGTACGAGCAATGTAACAATGAAATACACCTCGTCACATCGTCCGGGTCAGCCAGCTGCCTGTTCAATGGATGGGTTGCATTACCTGGGCTTTAATCCTTCCGTCGAAGTGCTCGTTTCATATCTAGGTGATGTCGCTAATGCGGCAAGGATAACCGATTTTGCGGGACGGCAAGCGGATAGTAGCAATGATCTTGGACCTACGCTGCGATTTGCGAAAAGGGGGACCTTGCTCTGGGGGTTCAACTATGGTTTGGAACCTGTGAGGATTCCTGTGATCGAGGGTGCTGAGCTGCTGATAGGTGGGGGTGATTCTGAGATTGCCTCGGCTGATATAGCTGTTTGGAGGCTGAAGAATGTGCAGAATTGAGGTGAGGATATGTGTCGACTCTGAATCACATGGTTCGAATGTGAGAGGAGTGCGTGTGGTTGCCTGGCAGGTCAGACCACAACTCAGGATAGCAGCTCATCAATACAAAGTCTTGGACATATACATAAATCTATTCTTGAAGATAATATATAATTCAATCTAATCAAAACTGCCATTGCTGCAGCCAATTTTGCATCAACGAGGTAGAGACCGGACCTAATGTTCTCATGGTGGCGCTTGCCTCTTTCGCCCGTCGGACATCCAACGCCACAGACAAGGCACTACCCTCGTCTTGTAGCCCACGGTAGAAACCCAGCAGCTTGAGCGCAGGCTTTGAGGCAATATCCGCACTGCTAGGATTGGTGATACTCTCAAGCTCAGCAATCCACGCGGAAAACGCAACTGGCTCGACCGCATACTGGCTCTGGATTGCCGGGATCAACGACGACCATGGTGTCCGTTCGGGATTCGTGAGATGAAACACGGCAGGCCGTCCTTCGGGTGAGCAGCTATGACGTGTGTTGACAATCTCCACTATAATATTGGATAAAGTGTCCTAAATAAAGCATGTCAGAAAGTGTGATCAGCGGCAGGTCCTTTTCTTTTCTTTTTATCGTGTCCGGCTCTTTGAGCTGGTCAATATATAGTGCTCGTCTTCGGGGAGCTTACCACTGGCACCCAATCGACCGCGGTCGAGCCGAGTCGGTTGGGGATTTTCCCCATCGCTTTTGCCGTCGCGATGATAGTCGGCAGCCATTCCTGCGGATTCCATTGTCCTCGTGCGCTGGTCGGGCCGGCGATCTGCCCAACGCGATACACCGACGTGGGGACATGAGATCGCCGCGAGGCCTCGACACAGATGCGCTCGGCAATGTGCTTAGATTCGCCGTAGCCTTGTGGGAGAACTACCGCAATGTCTGCCATCGGTTCTTCTGGGATCGGAGCTCCCATTTCTGCGGTCCAAGCGCCTACCGTACCGATTGAGGAGATGAAATGAAGATGAGCGTTGCTGCGGCTGCTCAAGCTAAAGTCTATAAAGCGCCGCACACCCTGGATGTGAGTGTCCTCGAAAGAATCAACGGAATGGTTGAAGTCGACTTTCCAGGCGTTGTGGATGATGGTGTCAACTGAGTCGAGAAGTTCTTGGTACTTGGTCTCGTTTAGGCCAAATCGTGGTTCTCCAAATGAGGCTTGTAGGAATTCGACCTTGTCTTTCCAGTCGTTTGCGCCAAGGTACAATCCTTTCTCCTCGAAGCTTTTCTTCTGCCGTGATTCGGCATCCGAACGATTGAGGCAGTAGACCTTAGTGATGGAACCGCTGCTCAGCAGAGAATGCAGTAGATAAGTTCCCAGTGAGCCGGTTGAACCAGTCAGTATCACGGTCGAAGGCAGATTTAATCCATTCTGAGGGTAGACTTCCCGTGCTGGAAGATCGGACGTATACTTTTCCACCAGACTCTGGATCTTCTCAGCTCGCGGGATACCAGCTTGAGATTTCCCATCTAAGATGGCAATTACGGCTCGAGACAATCGATCGACTGTTGGGTTGCCATAGATCGTTTGGGCGCTGATGGCTCCTGCTTTCACATCCGGCCGACGTAGATGGATGCCCTTTTGCAGCACCCGAGAGAGGTGAATGGTCATCAGAGAATCAAGACCGGCGGAGTAAAAGTCTTGAGCGTCTGCAATCTTGGGTTTCTCCAGAACACGCGTAGTAATCTGGCGGGTATATTCTGTAACACTCTCATGGTCCAACGTCTCTGGCAGACACTGGTCCAAGCCATCCTCGAGGTTTTCAACATACATGGCATCAATCTCTTTCTCATAGTCTCGAAGCACAGCCCGGCGCTGCACGCTACCTTTAGGAGTCGTTTTGAATGGCTTCGTCTTCATTGCGAAGCAGATCTTGTTTTTCATCACCCGGCCATGAGCCGCAATGCCCTGGTTAGCCACTTGCACTGTTGGCCAGATCTCCTCAACAAAGATCTTTGCGTCCATATCCGGTCCTCCATGGCTCGGCTCGATGAGCAGCCCAGCTTGGAACTGGGACTGGCCGACTACCACCGCCTTTCCAACCAGCGGGTGTCCTTCGATAATAGTCTCCATTCCGACAGGATTGAACTTTTCACCGTTGCTTAGGACAATCACATCATCCTTACGCCCATAGAACTTCCACAGACGTGGGTTCGTCGGGTGTGGGGTGTAGAGATCGTTGGTTGGATACATATTGAGGTCTGGGTATGTGTGGAAAATACCCTTGAAGTCACGAGCATTCTCCTGTCGAGGAATCACCATCTCGAATACACCCTCACCGATATCTTGCATATCCACCCCATAGGCTTCATTCCATTCGAAGTAGCCCCAGTTAGCTGGATCCTCCGGCACCAGCGCTGGGATTATGCCGGCCTCGCTGCTTCCAATTACTGATATGATCTGTGTGGATTTGCGAAGTCGCTCTCCGGTCTCTAGGGACAGAGGTGCGCCACCGAAGTAGACTGATTTGAGCTCTTTCAAACAAGATAGTGCCTTGTCGGAGTAGCTCAAGTCTTCCAGGATCGAGGGCGCGCAGAGTGCGACGGCCGGGCGGGCAGTGCGCAGCAACTCTATCATATGGTCGACGGAGAGTGGCTTATCTGGGCCAACAAGGGTGGGAGCTTCGAACCACACTGAGAACACAAGTGCTGCCAGTCCCATTAGATGGAAGAAAGGTGTCGTAGCCAGCACCAGCTCAGTTTGATCCAGATCATGGAACATAGATGGCTGACGATCTGCCGGCTTTGCGAGATGAGAAATAGAATCGAAAGTCATGAAGAAGCCGTTGGTGAGATACACCGGCTTTGGCATGCCTGTAACGGGAATTAGCGTGGGTTCACGGTGACATGTTCATGGAATTTACCTGTCGTTCCAGAGCTATGGATGATGCAAGTTGTGTCATTCTCTGCGTCGGTATAAGACTTGGTGTATGAATAGTGGTGCAGACCACTCTCATCACTGAGAATTTCCTTAATTGTCGGGACTTCGAAGATATCCAATGCCGAAACAAGTCTCTGGATCTCCCGAGTTCGTGTCTGGCGCTCCTCGCTGAAAAAGAACTTGGTGCAGTTTGTCGCTTTCAGTATATGAACATGGGCTTCGTCCGAGTTCCTGGTGGAAGGTAAGAGGGCCTACGAGAATTAGGTCGACTATTCTAGCTCCAGATTAAATGACTTTATTCCCTTACCTGGTATCCAGTCTTTTGGCATGCAAGCATGAACATGAAGTAGCGCACATCATTGCTCCCCATGTAGGCCAAAGTCTCTGGGGATTGTGCCTGTCCAATGGTGTCTTCAATCCACCAACACATGGAGTTCACGGCCCGTGCCAGATCTTTGATTGAAAGGTCCTGGAACCCATGCTTTATTTCCGATCCCTGTGGAATAACTGCAAATCGTTGGTTGGGATTGGTTTCAGCACGATCATCGACCGTTGTCGCAAGCAGCCTTTTCCGATGAGACTCCATGTCTTTATTGTTTGGATCAAATGAATTGGATGCCAGTAAACAAGTCAAACTGATGCAGTAGGGATACTGGGAAGGTATTGAATAGAACAATGCGATGTCTTAGGAATTGTCCATTGTAGGGGGGCGTATGAAGTCCATATTTATATACAACCTAGTCCTAAGAAACGACCTAATATCAAGACCAAACGACCTGGATTCGGGATATTACCGAAGTGGCAGATCATTGTTCATTATTGTCATTATGTACTCTATATCGTGTATAACGTATATAGTTTGTACATTATGGGAATCACCTTGGCATGAACGTGTAGATCATTGCTTATATTATACTAGTTCCACCCCACTTGGGGCGTACTCCCGTGCCCAAGCATTATTATGCTTTGTTATGGCTTCATAACGATCGAATCCCTCCATGTTCCCGGAATATTGGTGCCGGCCTACGTTGGGAATGCGAGCAGGGAACGTCATTGTCTCAAAGCAGGTGGGCTACGAAGCTGTATAGGCGCCATGGGTCAAAACCCCTTTTCCCGCAGTTTTTGATGCCTCGATGCCTAGTTTTGGCCTTAATTTCGACCGCTCTCTACACCGCTCTATACAGTGTATTGTAAATGATAAGCTTGTAAAATGAAGCCTTTTTCTCCCATACAAATGTATGCATCTCCGATTTTTGGGGTGGTTTACACGCCTTCTCCCTCCAGTGTAAATTGAAGCCTTTTTCTCCCATACAAATGCATACATCTCCGATTTTTGGGGTGGTTTACAAGCCTCCAGTTTGAAAATGAAGCCTTTTTCTCCCATACAAATGCATGCATCTTCGATTTTTAGGGTGGTTTACAAGCCTCCATTTTGAAAATGAAGCCTTTTTCTCCCATACAAATGTATGCATCTCCGGTTTTTGGGGTGGTTTACACGCCTTCTCCCTCCAGTGTAAATTGAAGCCTTTTTCTCCCATACAAATGCATACATCTCCGATTTCTGGGGTGGTTTACAAGCCTTCTCCCTCCAGTTTGAAAATGAAGCCTTTTTCTCCCATACAAATGCACACATCTCCGATTTTGAAGGTGTTTTAATTCCGGCCCGGAATAACTAAGCCCGGTTACTAGTTTAGATCGAAACCTGCCACTTTTCCTTCTACAAATCTTACCTACACCCACCTATATTCTTTATACTATGCCTCGTCCTCGCATTGATATTGAGCCTTTTAAAACTAAGATACTCGGTCTTATCTCTATAAACGTCACCTATACAGAAATTCGCGCTACCCTTGAGGATAAATATGGTATTTCTATTAGTCCTAGTACCCTTAAGAGAAGCCTTGCAGTATGGAGGCCACCGCTACCTGCAAACCGCGATACTATGACTCGGGATGAGTACCAAGACCGAGTTGTAGAGCTTTTACCTCTGTATAGTACGTAAGATATCCTTCGAATCCTTTCTTCAGAAGGAATCCCTTCGTCAGAGCGGACCCTTTGTAGGATTCGGGCCGATCTTGGTATTACACTTAGGCTCTCTCCTGAACAGCGACAGCAATAGGTCGACGACATTGAAGCTATCCTTATCTGTGAGAATGTTATTGGGGAAGTTGAGGACTATGGGTACCGTACTCTATACCGCCATCTTCGTGCTATGGGACTTTTCTACACTAAGTACGCACTATTTTATCTTACCTCTCTCTCTCTTTTATGAAAATATTAATTTATTTACTAATACACTCTTATATTAGGGCCCAGATATCAAAAGCCCAGCGTCTCCTTCGACCGGAGGTAGTGGAAAGCCGGCTTCCTGGTGCACGGCGGCCTAGGGTCAACTATATCTCTCTAGGACCTAACGATGTATGGCATATCGATGGGTATATGAAGCTAGAACCCTTTAGGATCGAGATCTATACTGCAATTGACGGATACTCTCGGTTTATTACCTAGGTATATATTAGAATTAGCGCTCGCACTACGGTTAGCGTTCTTAATCAAGGCCTTAGAGCTATTAAAAGGAGAGGATTTCAACCAAGGTTAGCTTCCCCGAGATCTTTATACCTGCAAGCTAATACTAATATAGGAAATTCCGATCTGATCGAGGTGTTGAGACTGTGCTTCTTGCTGATAGCCACTATGAGCTTCGTCGCCTAGCTGATCCCTCTGTTAAACCTAAGGACTGCTGGATCTACGGAAGAAGCGTGGATAATCAGCGGATTGAAGCATGGTGGGGAATGCTATCGAGGGTAACTACTAGGCTCTTCTATGTAAGTGAATTATAGCTTCTTTTATATTTATCTTGTTATTTATATACTAACTATTTAAAAGAGGTTTTTCCGCCGCCTAACGAATGAAAAGCTCTTTACAAAAGATAGTATCCCTGATCAGGTCTCGCTTCTCGCAGTCTATATGCCAACTATACGATAGCGAGTTAAATCATGGACTTAGAACTGGAATACACACCCCGACCAGGTTAATCCTCGCCGAACTATCGTTGTAGGAAGACTAGTAATGAATTTTTATCTACTAATAGGGGATGCGCAGAACCTAAAGTGTATAATGAACGAAGATCTAGCATCAGATCAGGCAAAGCTCTTCTAAAGGCTTCAAGAAGATATATAGGAATGGAATCCTAATGAATATCTTCCACCGCCTACACTTGCTTGGTGTCACTAGTAGCTAATTGAAATTGGATAACAACTTCTGGGAATACCATTTGACCCTGAGAATCCAGATCCTCGGTTTACTAGTGATACTACGTCTCTATTCGAAGCGGTGTATCTGAAGCTACGGGATCGAGCATATGAGCATTGGGCTATAGGCCAAGATCCGATACTCGACGTTTGTATAAAGCCATTAGGTGCAGCTAATTGGGATCCGAATACGGTGCATACAGTGGATTAATATAGAGAGAATGTTTTAGAAGTGTTTACTGAAGAGTCATAAATGAAGAGTATGTCTCGGAAGCCTAGATAATTTCTTAATAATTTATCTGTTATTAAAAATCGGCCGAGTATATGCGTAGATGCATACTATATCTCGGTATATTAGAAACATCTATCGTTAAGATTATAATACTACAAGGGGTTAGCTTATGAGGATGTATCTACATTAAATGATCCAAGTTTCTAGGTCTACACATTCCACCCTCTAGTACTATCAAAAATGCCTTTTTCAGATACTACACAAGAGGCCTTTCGGCTTCTTTTACGGGAGCTAACCTCTACAACTCCTATACCAAGTTCAACAGTAGGCACGCCGGCTATACCTTCATCGCCAGCGCCAGCGACACTAGGGCCAGCCATACCAGCTCAGTATACGAGCACTCGGTTTAATGACCTCGCCGGAAATCCAGTTAGCGGGACCCGTCTTGCCTATATAAAGCAGTATAAGCAGATAGAAGCTACTCGGAAGGCTACAGAAGAAGCGAACCGAGAAATCACAATAGCAGTGGTTTTCTATCTCCAGGAGAAACCAGGAGAGACTAAGCCAATTCCTGATAGTATGTTTACCTATGCCTTTTACAGACTAAAGCTAATTATTATTTTATTTTAAAAGCTTCGATTTCAATCAACCTTCGCCCTACACAAATGATCTTAAATATCGATAGCTTTGTAAGGGACTTTTTTGTTACAGGGCTACCGAGTATCGTTAATTTTAAGGCGGATTGGACCGATAGGTTCTTCTTTACTAAGGAAATATAGTATACAAAGGGGAAATATAGCCCTCGATAGATATCGGGATTAAAGGATAGCTTCGAGGGTACTATAAAGGAGCTTATTGATATACTTCCGGGTCGGAAGGCAAAGCTTAATGTGGTTGTGAAGCGGTACAAAAATACCTTTACATTCGAGGATGATCTATGGGATGATGAGGCTCCTCTCTATATGACTACACCCAGTCCAGCACCTACTGAAGCGGCTACTTTAGTAGGTGTAGGGTCAGTGGACGCGGAGCCGGTGAGGGCAGAGCCAGCGAGGACAGAGCTAGCGAGGCGGAAGCGGGCTAGATCTCCGGTTACAACACCTCGGCGGAGCCAGCGGAGACGGAGGGTTAGATGAACATATGGATTTGTAACTAGGAATCAATAGAAAAAGCTTCATTTTCATATATGGAGAGAGAAGGCTTATAAACCATGTCAAAAATCGGAGATGTATACATTTGTATGGGAGAAAAAGGCTTCATTTTCAAACTGGAGGCTTGTAAACCACCCCAAAAATCGAAGATGCATGCATTTGTATGGGAGAAAAAGGCTTCAATTTACACTGGAGGGAGAAGGCGTGTAAACCACCCCAAAAACCGGAGATGTATGCATTTGTATGGGAGAAAAAGGCTTCAATTTACACTGGAGGGAGAAGGCGTGTAAACCACCCCAAAAACCGGAGATGTATGCATTTGTATGGGAGAAAAAGGCTTCATTTTCAAACTGGAGGGAGAAGGCTTGTAAACCACCCCAGAAATCGGAGATATATGCATTTGTATGGGAGAAAAAGGCTTCATTTTTATGAATTGAGAGATAGCTGACTGAATGATAGTACCTTGCTTATTAAGGCGAGTGTAATAGTAATTCAGGTATTTCTATTTTTCTGCCAGTTTTAATTCAGGCCCCCAGGCCAAAACTAGGCATCGAGGCATCAAAAACTGCGGGAAAAGGGGTTTTGACCCATGGCGCCTATACAGCTTCGTAGTGGGCCCGACATAGGACAATGGGTTAAACTAATGGTTTTTACCAAAGACCATCATGCAAAACTGGGATAACTGTCCTATCTGTTTTGTATCTATGACCAGTCGACTAACTAATCACGCATCACATCAGGTTTCCAATTAATATCCCTCATATAAAGAACACGTAACAAGAGATCTTGGTATGGCATTGATCTACAGATACCAATGCATGGCTATGTGATGTAGATGTCTCTGAGTATACAACGGTTTCACATGTCTTTTGCTATTTATTGCAAAGCTTAGCTATATATAAGCCCCTCTTTTTTCGGGCTTAGGATTACCATCCACTTGGTAGCGGGTTTTACGCACATAATGATTTAGATGTACAGTCTCACTAGATTTTTATCGAGGTATCTGCACCTTGCTTCCTCAAATGAAATGCCGGACTTCTGATATTCTTGGTCTCTCTCAAAGCCTCATTGCTCTGACCTCCTGCCGGAGATATATCGCGGGTGTAAGGTTGGCATCGCCTTGGTGTGCCAACATCCAAATAATTATACAACTGTAATACCCTGTGTGGTAACCCTGGGTCAAATTGCGACATGTACCTCTTCACATCTAGATATGAACGTACTCCGCATACATTTTGAAGTTGCAGATAAATGTCGACCTGAAATGACCCATCCTGATACGTATCAGGGCAAGTGAACTTCGATCATATAATCAAACAAGTACTACCTAATAAAAATTCAATAGGAACTACCTAAACCATTTTATATCTAAGCCTAGCTACATGTGTATCCTTTTGTGCTATAGTATACATCCACGTGACCGTATATAATCGGGTGTTTCCGACCTCGGACCTCCGCCCTACTGCTACTGTCGCATAATACTCAACTTTCTGGGTGTCGGGGTTATTCAATTGTTTTGCACACAGAAGATTATAGCCATTGGAACATATTTATACTCCAATATTTCAATGAAGTTCTCTTCGTATCTCGCGGCCGCGGCCGTCATGTCTGGTGTTCAGGCTTCTCCGCACCCCGCACCTCAGCAACAGCTTCTGGGCGTGCCATCCTCACCCTCCAAGTCTAGCTACAGCCAAGCAGACCTAGATGATATAATCAACAATTCACCTCTACTATCATTCCACCGAGACCTGGTCGAGATCGAGTCAATCTCCGGCAACGAACACGATGTCGGCCTCTTCGTTGCGCAATTCCTGGAGGCCCGGAACTTCACCGTGGTGAAGCAAGAGGTGCCCCCAGTGAAGGGCCAAGAGAATACAATGACCCGCTACAACATCTATGCCGTTCCAAAATCCTACACAGAACCCCCCTCAATCCTCCTCACAAGCCACATCGACACCGTTCCCCCCTTCATCCCATACTCCACGCACCAGCCCAAACCCGAGGACTCCACCACCTTCGACCCAGAGGACCTCATAATAGCAGGCCGCGGCTCCGTCGACGCAAAGGGCAGCGTTGCAGCCCAGGTCTTCGCAACCCTCGAAACACTAGACACACAACCAGACGCCAAACTCGGCCTTCTCTTCGTCGTCGGCGAAGAAATCGGCGGCGACGGCATGAAAGTCTTCTCAAATTCAACCCTCAACGCCAAGGACGCCATAAAAACCGTCATCTTCGGCGAGCCAACCGAGGCAGCCCTCGTTGCCGGCCACAAAGGCATGCTCGGCTTCAAGGTCCTCGCTCACGGCAGCGCCGCCCACTCAGGATACCCGTGGCTGGGCAAGAGCGCCGTATCGGCTATTCTGCCTGCGATCTCGCGCATCGATGTGCTAGGTGATATCCCCGTCGAAGAGGGCGGTTTGCCTGCATCCCCGAAGTACGGGCCGACGACGCTGAATATTGGCTTTATCCGCGCTGGCGTCGCGACGAATGTTGTTCCTTCTGAGGCGTTGGCAGATGTTGCTGTGAGACTTGCGGCTGGTACGCCTGCTGAGGCGCGTGGGATTATTCAGCGGGCTGTTGATGAGGCGGTTCGGGATGTTGAGGCGGAGGTTGTTCTGGACTTTGTCTCGCATGGCGAGTCTTATCCGCCGCAGGATTTGGATGTTGATGTTGATGGGTTTGATGTTACTACTGTTAACTACGGTACTGATGTGCCGAATCTGGCTGTCGGTCATGGTGCCAAACGCTACTTGTATGGGCCTGGCAGTATCTTTGTTGCTCATGGTGATAATGAGGCCTTGAGTATCCGCGAGATTAAGGAGGCCGTGGTTGGTTATAAGAAGTTGATCGAGGCTGCGCTGGACAGAGAGGAGAAGGGTGAGGCGGCCGTATGATCGGTGTCTTGTTGCATATCATCGTGGTAAGGGTGTGATATCTGGTGCTGTGTGTATATAATTTCGGCTACTGGGTCTGTCTCGCCTGGTTATCTCAAGTCCCCAACACCCAACAGAGAATGGAGGTGGCTTGAACCTTACATAGGAAATGCTATCTCTATATTCCACTGAACAAGGAGTATTATCTACTGAAAGGTAAAACGACCATGTACAGAAGGTTGGTATACATTTCTAAGTTTCGCCAGAGGGCGAACGAAAAAGCACGGAAAAAAGCGCTGTACAGAACATATAAGGGACATCAAAGCCATAGCCAACGAAGGCTCCATTAAAGACGAGCACCCAGCAAATCTACTGCCCCGGCACCCTCTCCCACCCCGTCTTAAGATCCCCGCTAGGCTTAAACCGCGGGAATGGATGGGCCTCGGTATTGAAAACGTGATCTTCCAGCGAGATGAAATCACGATCCGAGAACAACAAGTAGAAATACTTGAGCGTCTCAGCCATCCAATAGCTTTCCATACTATCACGCTTGTATGAAGGGACCGCATCCGCGTTTCCGAGCGATGTAAAGCCCTTGATACGGAAAACGGGCGCTGTGTTGGTTGACGTAGGAATGCGGGACGTGCTCTTCTTCTCGACCACAGCTGTGTGCTTGATGAAAGACTTGAAGATCTCCCAGCCCCATTGGCGATAGATGTCATCGCCGGTGATACGGTAGAGATAGAAGAGGGACTCGACTGTTTCCGGGCGTTGTAGATTGTGGCGGTCGTTGCGGCGGATGTCGATGTCCGCGCGCCAGGGCGCGGATGCATCGCTTTGCGCCTCTACGGGCTGAGAAATGCCGCGCAGTGCCTCGGGTTTGGATGCGCGGTTAGGGTTCCTCACTGGATCTGGGTACTTGTCTGCCATCATCACTGGCGGCGAGTCTAAGACAAAATGGGAGATCTCGGTTGCGAGGCCGGTTGCCGTTGCCTGGTGCATTGCCCAGCAGGTCTTCATTAATTCTTTGGACATGAGAATCTCTTCTTCGCGTTGTTGAGTCCAACCCGTTGACTTTCGGGCTTGGGACAAGGGCTGGCCACCGGTCGCGCCGAGCGCGATTGTTCCGGGCATGAAGCAGACCAGGTGGTCCATTCTGGGTGAAAGATCCTGGTCTAGGCCCTGGGGGCGCTCGCCGATAATCATTAGCTGAGAGTTCTTGGTGAATGAGACCAGGTGCTTGCGGATGCCTCTCAATGCCTCGTCCCACATCTCTTTGTAGACGGGCTCCTGTTCTGACGTCTGCAGGTATTGCTTGATGAGATATTCTGGAGCGAGTCAGCTGATAAAGAATCGCAGAGCATTGAGTTCATCAACATACCATAGTAAGAATCTGCCCTACTACCCAGACTAATCCTGTCTCCTTTGAATGAACCACTGTCAGGATGAATGGCGCTTCGGACAAGGCCATCCTGCGGCTTTTGCAGGTCAACCAGCTGCATCGTTCTCTCAACCAACTTCCAATATTCCGCCTCTCCAGTCAGCTTGGCCAAGTATTTGAATTCAAGTTGTATCGAGCCAGCCTCAGAAATAGACGTAGCTCCCTCGTCGAAATGGACGACAACACCCTCTGAGGTGTTTAGATTGACATTCGACCATGGGATGCCGCTTGGAGACTCGAAAGCCCCGAGTAGCCGCTCAGAGAGGTCAGCTGCTTTCTCGATGTACAGGTCTTCACCGGCAGCACCGACGTCATCGTCATTGAGGGGTGCTAAATCGGGATACTGGGTTGATAGATAGTGTGCGGACAGCAAACCACCCAGCATGCGGATAGTCGTCTCGAACGTATTAACATCCCGGTCCTGGTTATAATTCAATGATGTCGAGATCCATTGCCGTGCGCGGTGGACCTTGGAGGTCAGATTCATGATCATCAATGTGTCCAGCGAGTCAACTATCATCCAGCCTAAGCCGCCGCTTGTGTCCTCCTGGTTAACGTTCGATACAGGGCGATACTGATCGTATCCTGAACAAGAGTGTCAGCCGCTGTCATAGTATACAAGGCTGCTGTATGACCTACCCCATGCGTTCTTCTCATATCCTTCCCAACTGACGATGAAGGCGTCCCGCACTTTCTCTCGTCTCGCAGTCCAGTCAGACAGGTCCCCTGAAGTCTTCCCGTCTTCCAACGTCTGCGCCCATTTCCATAATTCTACCCCCTTATCATTTGACTGTAGCCCTGACCACGTGCGGAGGTAGAAGTTATAATACAACAGAAATAACACTGTACACACACCCAGCACGTTCAGGAACGGCCTCCATCTCCTTCGAGGACCTGTTCGCCGCGGCGCAAAGAATGGTTTATCTTTGTATAAAGGTAGCGTGCGGTCCTTTTCGAAGTAGCCGTTCACTTTATTGGATAGGGGGATGGGCTGGTTCGACAGCCCATATCCGCGGAGGCCGCTACGGGGGTTTCCGTAGAAGCCGTCTTGTTGCGCGGGTGCAAAGGGACTGCGCGACGGCAAAGGGCTGCGCGATGGCTGGTAGGCCATTGTTCTCTTCGATCTGGTCTATTGCTCCGTGGGGGAATCTCTGCCGGTCTTGCGATTACCGAGTGCGCCACATGGGAGTGAGGAGGTCGAGGTGCTATCGGAGGATTCGCCTTTGTTTGGTGTTGATCAAGTTTGCAATTCACGGTTCATTCAAGGGTATTTGCTACTCAAATGCAACGGTCAGTCGGCTTTGATTCCAACCCTGGGGGACGAGGAGCTCGGACAAGGACACCCGCACACTTACCGAAGTATAACCCTTTCCTACGCGCTCGTGATGTACAGGTCTCGATCGCAAAGATGATTCGGTTTCTTGGATCTGAATAAAAAGGCTAAATTGCACCGATACAGTTTTGTTTGGTGGGATGGTGGTCCGTAGAGAATTTCTCTGCGGAGATGCGGAGCGCGGAGTTTATCCCGCGTATCCTAGGCAATCCTAACGCAGATAAAAGCCAAGTGCCACAACAAGCATTCAGTCCAACTCGAGACGAAATTGCGTGAAAACCGAGAACGTGGCAAGAGCAGGTTGAAGGAAGCTGGGGAAGTGGAGAGACAACACTAGGGGTCCGCAAATCATATCTCATTGTACGCGTAACTAGTCTAATAACTATGTAGAAGTACGTAAATGAACAGGATATCGAGTTATTTGCCAATCGGACCCAACGCCCTCTCACTAATTCCTTAGAACAGCTACATTCTTCAACTGTTAATCAAGCAAGTTGCTGTTGCTAAGGCTCCCTGATCTACAGACTCCGACTTGAATCAACAATAGAAGAATAGGTCGAATGCATAGCATTAGCGCTTCAAGATAAAGATCTAAACCATGCACCAGATGATGTGGGCCAACAGCCCTCGCAAGGTAGATACAATTACAGCTTCTGATACTCAAGCTTGCCCTCCAACTTCTTCGCCTCTGCCACCTTCCGTACAGCCTTGTTGAAGTCATCCTGGTTAATAGCGTCGCGGTAATCCTTGATCGCGAACAGACCACTGATAAAGAGTTAGCCAACAAGTTTACGGCATATTATGACATAGGAATTGTCACTCACGCTTCAGTAACCACGTTTCGGAGATCAGCACCGTTAAGACCATCACTCATCTTGACCACACTCTCAAAGTCGATATCACCTTCCTTTTGGACTGTACTTGTGTGGATCTTCAAGATCTCCAAACGACCAACCTCATTGGGAAGAGGAATCTCAATCTTGCGGTCCAGACGACCAGCACGCAACAGAGCAGGGTCCAGCGTATCGGGTCGGTTTGTAGCCATGATGATCTTTGTCTTTCCAAGGTAGTCGAAACCGTCCAGCTGGTTCAGCAACTCCATAAGCGTCCGCTGAATTTCTCGATCTGCCGATGTACCCTCTGAGAATCGTCGTCCACCAATGGCATCAATTTCGTCCATGAAAATAATGCAGGGCTCGTGTTCCTTGGCGTATCCGAACATCTCTCGGATCAGGCGAGCGGATTCACCGATATATTTGTCCACGATGGCCGAGGATACAACTAAGGAGAGTAGACTAGTCAGAATACTGCGGGTGTAGATGTTATAAGAAGTTGAACATACCTTTCAAGAAGTTGGTCTCTATCGAGCTGGCCACTGCTCGTGCAAGCAGCGTCTTACCAGTACCCGGAGGACCGTAGAGCAAAACACCCTTCGGAGGTTTGATTCCAACTCTGAGGAAGAGCTCTGGATTCTTCAGGGGTAGTTCGATGACCTCACGGAGCTCTCTGATCTGGTCGTTAAGACCACCGATACCCGCAAAGTTGACGGACCCTGGATCTTCCAGAGACATGTTGTACACCATGGGATCAACTTCACGAGGCAGCATCCGCATGATGGTGAGTGTTGTCATATCCAAGGCCACACGTGTGCCTTGCTTCATCTTGGACTTATCCACCTTTGAACGACAACCGACCACATATCGAGGACCCGATGACGCCTTGACGATGACTGTAAAGCGCATTAGCTTCTTGATACCATCATCGGAATGGAAAGCTTGAGCTTTGATACTTACATCGCTCTTCGTCCAGCTGCTTCAGCACCTCGCCGATGATCTGACCAACACTTTGCAGTGCCTTGATGTTATCCTCGGAAACATCAAACTCTCTTTGAAGATCCTTGATACCCAAACGAAGGGTCTTCAACTTGGCTTCCCATTCTCGTAGCTCGAGCAAGCTCTTTTTATAGTCCTCGAGCGCCTGGCTGCGCTCCGGGTCGCTCATGATGAAGGACGAATGATGGATTCACCGAGTGTGGACGAGTTGGGATGGTAGCCAAAGGGGAACTGTAATTCAGATATGAACTCAGGATGTCATATAAGGTCGTGGACGCAAGATGGATGGATATCGTGATTGAAAAGGGCAATAGCACCTTGCCTGGGGAGCTTCCAGCTTCCAGCGCGGCGTCCACAAGAGACGATCACATGACCTCAGAGCTGTCTTATGTCATAATCTTGGTCATCACTGCCTAGGCGGACACCTAAGGCAGAACATTGTAAGAAGATCAATGAGTTTGACTTGAATGGATCTACAATATATGACATCCTTCGAAATACCTAAGAGTTGATAGTATGGTAATAATATGTTTGGAAAGCGGCTCACCATTCTGCTTTAGTCTACACACATATGTATGTTTGAGCTCTTTTTTTCAAGTTCTTTTATGCTCTTTCTTCTCCATTTGGTCTCTATGTATTCCCTATATCTTCTTGTCTTTCCCTTTCCTTTCTAAAAGCGGTCATCTTGATCAACATTAAGATGCCCCTTCATCCAAATACTGGGTATGTCTCAAGTGAGGAACTATGTTGACAAGGTGCCTTGGTGCCTGATTTATCAGGGATTACCCCATTTGAACGCTTAACTCATTGCTTAAACCACCAATATGTGCGACAGACTCCATATCAACGTGCTGGCCAACTATACTCCATACGGAACATGTACGCAGGATACGTACATCTGATGCAGGCTATGGACGTTGATCTCATGCAAGTTGCCACATTCTTTCAGCGATGAGTGCTATAGTTATCATTGGGAAGAGCAGTGGTAACTAGCAATGCCCGTTTGGCCAGTGGCAGTCGCACATACTTGTAACTCTCAAGATGATGATGAGGACCCTGGTATTTTCAACGCTTGGCTATTGTTAGATCATTTGATAATGGAAACAGCTTGGAGGGAAGATTATTAACCCGGAGCTCGGTCCGAGATAGCTTGGCCTCAGCAATCAGGCGCCAACTGCTGTCTTCGTCCAAGTCAGAATGGAACCTTGCAAGGTTCCAACCTTGGAAGGTTAGAATGGATGCTACGTAAGATGATCAATTCTATTTCAATTTGAATAATGTAGCCCTGGAGGTAACATTAGCCCAAACAAGTATGGACTTATCTACAGCTTAGACTAACTAGATATGCAATGGAGGGGTAGAGGGGTGCCGTATGTACGATGTGCACCTGTAATAGGACATGTGCAATCGGGAGAATGGTATGCCATCATAGTCGACATATGTAATATCTTCCGAGGGACGGGAGATCTCGTAGCTAAAGAGGCCGCATAAGGTCGGATCAGCCAGCAAGTGCTGGAGACAGGCCGTGGAGCCCCACTGTTGCATTGGAAAGAATCGGAGCAGCAATGAGCTTTTCCCGGGGTTTCTCTGGGGGAAAGTATTTAAGTAGTCGTTAGTCTCCGTAAGGTTTTCTTCTATTTATCAAGTCCTTATTTAAACAGGTGAGTCTTTGAATATAAGCATTATAACATCATATCATAAACATCATATACCCCGCCATAACACCATCTTCTACCCCTCCAAATACAAATTCCCCCTACTACAACTACTACATACACCCAAGTCTTCTGGAAAGGAATAGAAACCCAACCAAAGACCTACCGGTGATCGTAGTAGGAACTTGCCCCCCGTTGAGCTCTCCAAGCAAATCATATCCGTCTCTCACCTCTCCCGCCCAATCTTTTTGGGTCATCGGTGAACCTCCCCCCGCCGTTAGTCACCTGCAGCTTTTGCCATATATCAGCCCAGATCCTCTTTTTCTCCTTTCTTTCAACTGACTGAATCCATAATCAGCCTGTCCAATTCCAACATGCCTATCTCTAAGATCCACGCTCGCTCCGTGTACGACTCGCGCGGCAACCCCACCGTTGAGGTGGATGTTGTCACCGAGACCGGCCTTCACCGCGCCATTGTCCCCTCCGGTGCTTCCACTGGTTTGTTTTCCTTGACTTCTGGACATTGAAAAAATTGAGGACTAGATTGCTAACATTGTTTTCTAGGCCAGCACGAGGCCGTTGAGCTCCGCGATGGTGACAAGACCAAGTGGGGTGGTAAGGGTAAGTGAATGAATCCCGGTTGACACATCCCAAGTAATCAGAAACTGATATCTTCATCTCAAATTAGGTGTCCTCAACGCCGTCAAGAACGTCAACGACGTCATTGGCCCCGCCCTCATCAAGGAGAACATCGACGTTAAGGACCAGGCCAAGGTTGACGAGTTCCTGAACAAGCTTGATGGAACCCCCAACAAGGGCAAGCTCGGTGCCAACGCCATCCTCGGTGTTTCTCTCGCCGTTGCCAAGGCTGCCGCCGCTGAGAAGGGTGTTCCCCTCTACGCTCACATCTCCGACCTTGCCGGAACCAAGAAGCCCTTCGTCCTGCCCGTTCCCTTCCAGAACGTCCTGAACGGTGGCTCCCACGCCGGTGGCCGTCTCGCCTTCCAGGAGTTCATGATTGTTCCCGAGTAGGTCTTCCAGCCTCGAAACGTGTTGCAACTATAAACTGACCCAACACAGCACTGCCCCCACTTTCTCCGAGGGTCTCCGCCAGGGTGCTGAGGTCTACCAGAAGCTCAAGGCTCTCGCCAAGAAGAAGTACGGTCAGTCCGCCGGTAACGTCGGTGACGAGGGTGGTGTCGCTCCTGATATTCAGACCGCCGAGGAGGCTCTCGACCTCATCACCGAGGCCATTGAGCAGGCTGGCTACACTGGCCAGATCAAGATTGCCATGGATGTTGCCTCCAGCGAGTTCTACAAGGAGGATGCCAAGAAGTACGATCTTGACTTCAAGAACCCCGAGAGCGACCCCACCAAGTGGCTCACCTACGAGCAGCTTGCCGACCTCTACAAGTCCCTCGCTGCCAAGTACCCCATTGTCTCCATCGAGGACCCCTTCGCTGAGGACGACTGGGAGGCCTGGAGCTACTTCTACAAGACCTCCAACTTCCAGATTGTCGGTGATGACTTGACTGTCACCAACCCTCTGCGCATTAAGAAGGCCATTGAGCTCAAGTCCTGCAACGCCCTTCTCCTGAAGGTCAACCAGATCGGTACCTTGACCGAGTCTATCCAGGCCGCCAAGGACTCCTACGCCGACGGCTGGGGTGTCATGGTCTCCCACCGCTCCGGTGAGACCGAGGATGTCACCATTGCTGACATCGCTGTTGGTCTCCGTGCCGGCCAGATCAAGACCGGTGCCCCTGCCCGTTCCGAGCGTCTTGCCAAGCTTAACCAGATCCTCCGCATTGAGGAGGAGCTTGGTGCCAACGCTGTCTACGCTGGCGAGAAGTTCCGCACTGCTGTCAACCTGTAAATGCAGCCTTTCGGCAGCATAGATAGGGCCTGATGAGGGCCCATCAAAAACGATGGTTTGATGATCTACGGAGCCGTCGCCCATGATGATTATGAATTTAATAGGATCTTTTTCAATGAAAACAAATTTCAATCACTTGATAAGTTAGAAATTAATTAAATGAACAACACATGTAGATATATGAACAAAGATCATGCTCATCGGGCATCCAATGCCCGAGGTCACGTGCGCATGCCACCTGGGGACGATAAGTGTGTCCCACATAAAATTTGCCCTCGCCCCTCCATCCTTGCTGGGTCCGATTGTTGGCTTGTTCCTTTTGGCCTTGCGTGTAGCGCATTACGTTCTTTCATTTCTTTACATATCGAGATTTTAGATTGCCCAAAATGCCGCCTTCCAAGTGGGGTATGTTATTGTCCTTGTATTATCGCCTTCTATAGTCATTGCCACAATTACTTAGCTCGTGTTCTGTTCATGTTTCCGTTGCTAATTCTTTGATCTCACACAGATGAAGAAGAAGAGGAGAGCTCTACGCCTCCTATTGTTGCCGCACCCCGCCGTCGCTTCGACGATGAAGAGGAAGAAGAAGTAAGGCAACACAACCTCGAACCTGTCTAACAGGGCCCTCACTTTCGCGCCCAAGTCCAACAAACTAACAAACCTTGGACGATAGGTTCTTGACTCATGGGATGCCGCTGAAGACTCCGAGGTAGAGCGCGAGAAGGCCAAGAAGGCCGCCGAAGCTGAGGCCAAGGCCAAGGCTGCCGCCGCCGCCAACAAGAAGACCAAAGCCCAGCGGTTAGAGGAACTCCGGCAGCAGCGCCAACGCGAGAAGGGCGATGACGAATCCGAG
This sequence comes from Penicillium flavigenum, assembly GCA_002072365.1. Taxonomy (NCBI): domain Eukaryota; kingdom Fungi; phylum Ascomycota; class Eurotiomycetes; order Eurotiales; family Aspergillaceae; genus Penicillium; species Penicillium flavigenum. The sequence continues at coordinate 204,253 of MLQL01000037.1, forward strand.
AGCGAGGACGAGACAACCCGCCGCGCTCGTCTGCGCAAGACCGAGCAGGAGGCCGATCTTGCCCACGCCGAGGATCTTTTCGGCTCTGTTGATGTCAAGCCCAACAAGGGAGCCCCCAAGGCCATTGTCGTCAGCGACTCAACCGATCCTACCAAGTCCATCGATCTGTCCGCCATGCCGCTGTTCAAGCCCACCACCAAGGACCAGTTCACCCGCCTGAGCGAGACCCTTGTGCCACTCCTCACTCTGCACTCCAAGAAGCCTCACTACGCTCTCTGGGCGCAGGACTTCACCCGCAAGCTTGTGAAGGAGCTGCCTAGTACTGAGATCAAGAAGATTGCCAGTGCTCTCACTACTGCCTCCAACGAGAAGATGCGCGAGGAGCGTGCCGCTGACAAGGGCAACAAGAAGTCCAAGGCAGCAAAGACCAAGATCTCCCTGAATGCTAGCCGCGACGTCCATGCCGATCACACAAACTACGATGATGGCGGTGATCTTGGGGATGATGACTTTATGTGAATGTGAATACGGACGACTAGTCTCCATTTGAATTGTTTCGCTTTGCTTTCCCCTGGATTTGATCCTTGAAAATACGCATCTTAAAAGATCTATATCTTTTATATATGCCTCACCTATATGCAGGTTATTTCTGCTGGGTCCAATGTTACCCCTGCCTTTTTTCCTTTTGCCCAAACATCGCTCTGTACATCCCCATCTATCTCAATATCAATCTCAAATGCTTGGGAACAAGTAACCCATAGAAAGACCCAATCCATTCCGATTATTATATGACCTTGCATTAACCATAACCTCCAGAACTAATAACCGTCCATTACAATGAAAATTTAACCAACAAACGCCCTACTCCTAACCACCGACCTGGTACCCCGACTTTTATTAAGCATCCCAAGCTGTCTAGCCTCCTGCTCGATATCCCCCACACTCCTAGCAAGACCAAGATATCCCTCATCATCCAATGCAAAAAGCGCCTCCTGGACCCACACGCGGCAGCAAAGGCCCTCTCGGAATCGAGCCGAGTACAGCGCCAACGGGACGAGTGCAAGACGTGCTCCCAGCGCGGCGTGCAGCGTGCAGCACGGGGCCGACGGCGCCAATTTTCAGCGCTAGCACCACACGCGTATTACTTGCTATGTTGTACACGACCTCGCTTTTGTATTGCCAGCTTGTTGGGCCAGTCTCGTTGGTTATGTGGAAGGTTTGGCCGGTTGTGGGTGTTGAGGTGAGGTATAGTTTCCATTCGAAGAGGCAGTTGCCGCCTAGGTCAAGGAGGAGGATGTAGAGGGTGTTTGGTTCGAGGGAGAGGGCTTGTGTGGCTGACATTGCTTGTGACTTTGGGGCTTTGAAGTGGATTGGTTGTTATTCTTCTTGTTGGGTGAAAGATTGCTCAACATGGGGTTTTGGCGTCTACGTCTATTTATATAACCCGTTGCAAAAAGAATTGGAATTGGCTATATGCATTACTTTTACCTCACACATCCCCTTTTAAGATAGAACCCGGTAGCATGGAGTTGGGTACCAGGGGACAACCGAGGAAGGCTTTCCAGACAAGATTATAATTCTAATGCGTCTACCCAATCTTCGCTTGCATGATAGGGTCCATATAACAGAGGTGATGTAGCCATGCATACTACATACATGTATGTATGCAATGAACTAGGATTCGCTGGCTTGGTCATGTGGCAGTGTCTATCTATGTATAGATCCATGTAGATAGAAAATCCCCGAAGAAACCTGGTATATATACACATAAGCGTATATACTTCGCTTCGTTTTCATGGTGCCAAAGATAGACCCTGTCTATGGTCTTTTCAAAATGTTCTTCTCATCATGTCTTAGAATATATCGAAATTCATCATCATTGTGGGGTTCTGAGACATTCTTCTCATCTCGATAGGAACAGGAACTCAGTAAAAGAGATGCTTGCACTCGTTCAAGCTGTTGCCAAGAACGAAGCAAACAAACAGGACCATTAAGAGCTCTGGTATGAAGCTCTGGGACTAATACAAGTAAAAACCATTGTCCAACTGACCTGTCGAGTTGCTTGACGCGCGGCAATCCTAGACGTAGACTCCTCAGTTGATTCGAGAGCGGATGCAGGCATTGTGCATCCGGGCTTACTTCTTCCCACCTCTACGTCTCGTATGGATATGTTTGTCCTCTAATCGTCTTGATCTTAAAATCCACAGCCGACAGTTTGGTGGACGAATCAGAATTTAAGGGATATATGAATCCCAGTACATGGGTTCGATACTATCAAGATACTATCAAATGAATCGTCAAGGGTTGATATTATATCGTATGGAATAAGGGCTCCATAACGAATTCGAATCTATACCGGAACAAGGTCCTTGTTGTTTCCTACATATACAATCGACTAAATCTAAAAACACCCTATACCATCCATCTGACTCGCCCCAGACACAAAACCTAGCACAATCCTTAAATGCAACAAACTTTGCCAGACATGTACCACAAGAGACATACACACATACAGAAATCAGGGCAATCACAGTACAACAACCACCTCATAAACCCCTCCGGAAACTAAAATTGAACGGTAGCTAACACTCCCCACATTGTCATCATTCCTTTGATCACATATTCACTTGGCTACCCTCCGGGCACCATTCGCCAACGTAGACTACTATTTCACCTTGGCGTTCTCCTGCCCTCCTATCATCACACCGAGATTGCAGGATGCATTGCATGCAATGCGATGCCCACCTGCTTAGCTGTCATATTCTAACAAGTGCCCGGACCCCTCCCGTGGCGCCCACACGCCCAGTTTCGATTGGTTGCTCTTGGTTGACGGGAAGACGTGTTTCGGTTGAGTTCGCTTCGGTGGGAGATAGCTGTTTTCGATGGGAGAAAGCGGGTTGAGGATTGCTATAGCCTCATTGCCTCCGGTGATGTTGTTGTCCGGCTCTTGGCCCCGACGAATCGCTTGAGGCATGTTGTTCCCCGATGGTGGTGGTTCCGCACCTTCGGTGCTTGATAGATGGTGCTTTCTGTAGCGTTCTGTTTGGTAGTTTGGAAATTGTCGGACGTGCTGGTGTCTTTGCTTTGGAGGCTGATGGCGTGCTGGTCTTTTCCTAGCGATGAGTCTTCGATGTGTTTGAGTTGGCGGTAGCTTTGATTATGTAGGCAACAGCACTACTGAGAAAAGGCAGCTGGGATTTGGTTAACTTCAAAGCGTTAGATGCACATATTCGTTGACATATCTCTCAGTGTTGGTCGACTAAGATGCGTCAAGGCGACTAATAACCAGGCGAGTCGTGCAAAGGGATAAAATAGGTTTACACTTGTATCGGCTCATACTTCAGTCATAAAATACTGTAAAAGGGGAATCATTGGCTACGCAAGCAACCCAACACAGGGTGCACGTCAAGTAAAGAAGCTCGGAGTGGAATGGAAAATAAACACATTGAAACGTGCTGGAGTGGGAATAACGACAATAAAAGAGAGAGAAATTTCCACTCAGCCCCTTTTCTGCTCGCGTCAACCGAATATCAAACTCCGCCGGCCGACCCACACGGTCCCGAAGACGTGCAAGATATCTGCCGGTCCAACCCAGCGCTGCAGTGAAAACAAAGAAGCGACTTGCATAACCACGTCCAGGAATAAATGCGAACGCCCACCCTACCAAACGGCATACGGCTCGTCGCGACCCCTAATACTGCTCCTTTAGGCTTGAGTCTCGGCGGGCTTAGCCTCCTCGGGCTTCTCCTCGGCGGGAGCAGCGGCCTCGGTGGCAGCAGGAGCAGCGGTCTCCTCCTCAGGCTTCTCCTCCTTGGGGGCACCCTCGCCCTCGTTGCCCTCAGATGAGGTCCAGAGGGTCAGGTTGTCGCGCAGCAGCTGCATGATCAAGGTGCTATCGCGGTAGCTTTCCTCGGAGAGGGAGTCGAGCTCTGCAATGGCATCGTCGAAGGCCTGCTTGGCAAGGTGACAAGCACGATCAGGCGAATTGAGGATCTCGTAGTAGAAAACGGAGAAGTTCAGGGCAAGACCCAGACGGATAGGGTGAGTGGGGGTGAGTTCGGTCTGGGCAACGTCGGTGGCGTTCTGTGGGACGATCAACAGCTGTTCATTGCGAATAGAGAGACGGCGTATGATAATAAGCCGAAACGGGGGGTATTTACCTTGTAGGCCTCGTGGGCAGCGGTGGCGGCACCCTTGCGCTTGGGACCGGAAGCGAACTCGGCGAGGTAGCGGTGGTAATCACCCTTCCTGTTTACAATATCAGCGCAATGTCCCGAGATGAGGTGTGTCCACATCAAAGTCGGTTGGAGTGTAACCCACATCTTGTAGTAGAAGACCTTAGACTCTCCAGTCTCGGCCTTGGGGATGAGAGCCTCATCAAGAACGTCAAGCACATCCTGGCACACTTGCTCCAGCTCGGTCTCGATCTTCTGGCGGTAATCGCGGATGATACCGACGTGCTCCTCGGAGCCCTTGTTTTCCTCCTTCTGCTCGATGGAGGAAATGATGCGCCAGGAGGCACGGCGGGTGCCGACCACGTTCTTGTAAGCGACGGAAAGCAGGTTACGCTCATCAACAGTGAGCTCGCCACCAATCTAAATACGTGTCAATCGCAAATACCCTAAAAGCAGTCCCGAAGGTGATGGGAAGATGGTGTCATACGTTGGCGACTTCCTGTTCGGCGATTAGCATGGATACCCAGTAAACAACACGAGGGGTTGCGACTAACCTTCATGAAGGTGACCATTTCTGAAAAGCACAGAGCGACACGTCAGTATACACGTCCAGTCAAGTGATCGCGGAGTCCACTCACCATCGTAGCGCTCGGCCTGCTCGCAGAGCCGCGCGAGGAACGTCTTGCTGGTGAGGGGGTCAGTCATGTCGGGCTGTGGGGTTTCAGGGATAGGGGCGACGATGGACATACTTCTCACGCTGCATAGTCACAATATTTGTTAGCCCAGTTCTTATCGAGAAAAATTCCAGATGGAGGTAAGCTCATATAAGGATGGGAATGTGGGATTGCGATGGCGGTGACAACTCAAGAGAGCACCGAATAGAAGGAAATAACAACATACCTCAGAACCCATTGTGAAATTGAATCGAGATAGGTGGTTGGAACTTGAGACTTGAAAAATAAAGGGATAGGAAACACGAGATGCAGAAGAGGAAGATGGGTAGAGACGACCAAGTGGGGGGGGGGAGAGAGATGGAGTGAGGTGAGTTGGGGGAATTGGAATCATAACAATAATACACAACTCTCTTGTACCCGGTACCTCATGCCCCCTATTGTGGCACCGCTCTGTAGAAGTACCGCAGTACTTGGGCCGCGGCCCAGTATTTGTTTTACCGTCGATCCCCTTAATAAGTAATTAATTTGGGCAGGGCGGGGTATATATGACGGTATTTATTACCAAGTACTGCTAATATTAGACGGTATCCAGCACTCCTTTTAGGGAGAATTGGACACGTGGATCGAATAACTAGCACGATATATGGGATCTCGCGTGATTCTATACCTGATATGTACCTAGACTTCCCCTCTGTGTATCTACGGGGTCATAATACCTTCAATGTTGTCCTAGGCACTCCGACCGGTACTGTCACCAAAATCGGGAAGCACATGCAATTTCTATGTAGAGAGCCCTAGAGGTATTGCTGAGGTAAATATGCCTCTTTATTGTCTTTTAGCTATTCTAGTGGAAGCACAGTAACGGTATAAAAGTCTGGGGATGATGATGATGCAAATGTCTTTAGAACCTTCCAGACAACAAAACCGGTTATGATGTAGTTGACCAGCCACTTAAATTAGGTCTCGAAGTATGACAAGTATCACAGGTATTCTAGTTGGTGTTATTCAAGAGATTTCACAATTTGTAGTAGTTCAGGCTAAATGTATTCAAAAGATGTTTCTTTCCTTCAGACATTTGCTACTCTTTGCTCCGATAAACACCTTAACTAAGCATTTACAGCACAGTACTCTTTCCCCTATCTAATTCAATGGGCAAGTGGAGACTTGCGGACAAGCTTTTGAGTTGCTGGAACGAAGTGGTGGATATGTAAAGGCTCTTTATTTTGTTACTATAACTTTTACCCGATTCGAACAACAGACATATAACTAGTGGACATTTAAAAGGGAATTCAAAAAGCAGAGGTGGCTGAATTTAGTCTCATGTCAACCTATGTATGTGGCCTTATGTCCACAGGTTGGTTATTCCAAGCTTGGAAGGTTAGCCCCGGAGAACTATCGGATTGATCATATCGTCCAGTTGGTCGGTGAATGCACAAACTCGAAGAGGCTTGCTGGACTCATTTCCTCTCTAATATTGGCTATTAAAAGTGGCTTGAAATGAACATTTGGCTAACTTGGAACCAAGCTAAGCAGCTCAAGCAACAGAGATAGCAATGGATTGGATATTGACATTTGTTTAGAGCACAGATCATTGAGGGTGGAATATATGATCAATAGGTATATACCTAGGTACATATACAAGCTATGCAACATGGACTTTTGGTTCTAGCGTCAGCCCTATAGGCAAGGGTCCGTTAGCGTGCTTATGGAGATGCCACGCTTCATGCAACTAGCAGGGACTGTGCTTTGGCCTTGAAGATCTCGGCTCCGGGAGTAAACCAATTCCCAACCGAACAAGTATCTTGGCCTATAGATAAGCGAGTACAGGTCAAGAGCTGTGGTCATGGCACAAGCCTACCGACATCGCACTAGTAGAGAGGAGTCGATTCGGTCGGTTTAGAAGATTGGATACCCACTTTGTTGGGTAAAGCTGCCAAGAGAAGAGGTTACCCACCGAGACTATCTGATAGGCAAAAAACGATGTAGCCTAGAGACGCCCCATCAGTCAACCAAGTTGGAAATTGGCATGACGTTGGAGCCCTACGAGAGGCTCATGCTCCAATTCACTCAACCTTGGAAAGAAGAGAGGATGGTATAGTAAGAGACTGACTATGCCAAAGGTAGTAGGTAGAGTCTTGATAGTATCAAGCATATTTAGTACTTTCATACTCAATAAAAGACAGAATAGAAGAGGAAAAAGAGAAAACCAAGCGGAGAATTGCCGGTGACCCGCCCTCAGCCCTGTAGACCCCGGGGCTCTGGAAGCCCCACAGGGTAAGGGCCGGTGCTTACTCAGCCCCTGGAATCAAATGGATGAGAACACGTTGACTTCCCCCCACTGGAGGTTCGGTCGATCTTCATTTCTTGCTTTCGATCTTTTTTTCTATTTTATATCGCCTGGTCCCTCGCTTTGGACTGCTTCCTTTTTTCCGACTCTGTTGTTACACCGGGCATGTCTCTATCTTAAAACACGCCCCCATTCCTCTGTTCCTTGTTTACCCCAACTATTCTTCCTCACCTCTACGGCTATCGCAATTGATCCTGCCTATTGCCGTTGAGGGTGTCGCGATCATGGAGAACGCTTTTCTCCGTACTCCAGCGGAGTCGCTGGAGCACTTCAAGGTATCGGAGCAGACCGGTCTGTCGCAGAACGCGGTCTTAAAATCCAGACAACAATATGGGCCGAACGGTTAGTACCCACTCCGCTGCAGAATGATGACATTGTCAGAACTGACATCTGCCGTTTACTTAGCTCTTGCCGAAGAACCCCCGACTCCCATGTGGGAGCTGATTCTGGAACAATTCAAGGACCAATTGGTTCTTATCCTCCTTGGCTCGGCCGCCGTGTCATTTGTGCTAGCTCTCTTTGAAGAGAGTGACGATTGGACCGCATTCGTGGACCCCGCTGTTGTAAGTGCCTGGATATTCTACATTCCATCCGGATACCTATGTGTTCTATCTTGCTGACCAAGACATGTTTTGTTCACAGATCCTTACTATCCTCATCCTCAATGCCGTGGTCGGAGTGACCCAAGAAAGTAGCGCAGAAAAGGCCATTTCGGCTCTCCAGGAATATTCGGCCAACGAGGCCAAGGTCATCCGTGATGGGATGGCGCGAAAGATCAAGGCCGAGGAGTTGGTTCCCGGAGACGTCATCCAAATTGCTGTCGGTGACCGTGTCCCCGCCGACTGCCGACTTCTCGCAATTCATAGCAACAGCTTCCGCGTCGACCAGGCTATTCTGACTGGCGAGAGCGAAAGTGTTGCAAAGGAGACCCGCGCTATTAAGGATGAGCAGGCTGTCAAGCAGGACCAGCTCAACATGCTTTTCTCTGGTACCACCGTGGTCAACGGCCACGCTACCGCTCTGGTCGTGTTGACCGGTGGCTCGACTGCCATCGGAGATATCCACGAGAGCATCACTTCCCAGATCTCCGAGCCGACGCCCTTGAAGAAGAAGCTGAACGACTTCGGTGACATGCTAGCCAAGGTCATTACCATCATCTGTGTCCTGGTTTGGGTTATCAACTATGAGAACTTCAACGACCCCGCGTTCGGTGGCTGGACCAAGGGTGCTATCTACTATCTGAAGATTGCTGTCTCGCTTGGTGTGGCGGCTATCCCGGAGGGTCTGGCAGTGGTCATTACCACCTGCCTGGCTCTGGGTACCCGCAAAATGGCTCAAAAGAACGCAGTTGTCCGGTCTCTTCCTTCCGTCGAAACCCTGGGCAGCTGCAGTGTGATTTGCTCTGACAAGACCGGAACCCTGACCACTAACCAGATGAGTGTTGAGAAGGTTGTTTACCTGACCAGCTCTGGCACTGGCTTCGAGGAGATCGACGTCGAAGGCACTACTTTCACTCCCGAGGGAAAGCTCACCCTGAATGGCAAGGTCGTCGAGAACTTGGCCGTTTCTTCATCGACCGTCGCACAATTGACCGAGGTCACTGCCCTTTGCAACGCCGCTACTCTTTCCCACGACGCCAAGAGCGGAGTTTTCTCCAGCATCGGTGAGCCCACTGAGGGAGCTTTGCGTACTCTGGTTGAGAAGATTGGATCCACCGATATCGCCTTGAACCAGAAGCTTTACCGCCTCCCTGCATCCGAAAGATTGCATGCTGCCAGCGCTCACTACGAGTCCCGTCTTCCTCTCAAGGCCACCTATGAGTTCTCCCGTGACCGCAAGAGTATGTCTGTTCTCGTTGGTGAGGGCAAGGAACAAAAGCTGCTGGTCAAGGGTGCCCCCGAAAGCATTCTAGACCGCTGCTCGCACGTTATTCAAGGCGCCAATGGATCTCGCGTTCCTGTGACCAAGGACCACTTGAAGCTTCTCTCCGAGGAAGTTGTTGAGTATGGTAACCGTGGTCTCCGTGTCATGGCCATGGCAAGTGTTGACGATATCTCTGGAAACCCCCTGCTGAAGAACGCCGCCACCACCGAGGACTACACCAAGCTGGAACAGAACATGACTCTCATTGGTCTCGTCGCAATGTTGGACCCCCCTCGTCCTGAAGTCGCCAATTCAATCAAGAAGTGCCACGCCGCCGGAATCCGTGTTATTGTTATCACCGGTGATAACCGCAATACTGCCGAGTCTATCTGTCGCTCAATTGGTGTGTTCGGCGCTGACGAGGATCTCACCGGCAAAAGCTACACGGGTCGTGAATTCGACAGTCTCAGTGAAAGTGAACAGCTGAAGGCCGTTCAGACCGCTTCCCTTTTCTCGCGCACTGAGCCTAGCCACAAGTCCAAGCTTGTCGATCTCCTCCAGTCTTTGGGCCACGTAGTCGCTATGACCGGTGACGGTGTCAATGACGCTCCCGCCCTCAAGAAGGCTGATATTGGCGTGGCAATGGGCACCGGAACCGACGTGGCAAAGATGGCCTCTGATATGGTCTTGGCTGATGACAACTTCGCTACCATCACTGTCGCCGTCGAGGAAGGTCGTTCCATCTACAGCAACACTCAACAGTTCATCCGTTACCTGATTTCTTCCAACATTGGAGAAGTCGTCTCTATCTTCCTGACTGCTGCCCTTGGCATGCCCGAGGCTCTGATTCCCGTTCAGCTGTTGTGGGTTAACCTTGTCACCGATGGTCTGCCTGCCACTGCTCTGTCCTTCAATCCCCCTGACCACGATGTGATGAACCGCCCTCCCCGCCGTCGCGACGAGGCGCTTGTCGGCGGCTGGTTGTTGTTCCGCTACATGGTTATCGGCATCTACGTCGGTGCTGCTACCGTCTTCGGTTACGTCTGGTGGTTTATGTACAACCCCGATGGACCTGGCATTTCTTTCTGGCAATTGGTAAGTACATTGTTCCCCGGGTATAAATAAATGTATAAATATGTGTCGCTAACATGGCCAATTCAGTCCCACTACCACAAGTGCAGCGCTCAGTTCCCCGAGATTGGCTGCGAAATGTTCAGCAACGACATGAGCAAGTCTGCCTCCACCGTGTCTCTTTCCATCCTCGTGGTGATCGAGATGCTCAACGCCATGAACGCGCTGTCCTCCAGCGAGTCCCTCCTGACTTTCTTCCTGGGCAACAACCCCATGCTTATCTACGCCATCACTCTATCCATGCTCCTTCACTTTGCCATCCTCTACATTCCTTTCCTCCAGAGCCTGTTCTCGATTCTGCCTATGGACTGGAATGAATGGCAGGCAGTGTTGGTGATCAGTGCACCTGTGGTGTAAGTGCCTGTTCCTGATTAATACTGATAGAATATCCTACTAATCCACACCCCCAGATTGATCGACGAGGTCCTCAAGTTGGCCGAGCGTCGTCTCTACAACACGAAAGCCGTCAGCCCGGTCGCCCAGAACGGCACCGCCGGTAAGCCCAAGCGGGCATAAAGGATGGGGCTATATTGGCGAAAGGGGCTATATTGGCGAAAGCCTAAATATGGCCCAACCTTCCCAGCTGCCCTCGCAGGAGCTAACCGGTGTGTAATAGAGATAGATTGTGCCTGATTTGGCTGGATATAAGTGTCACGCTTTGAATACGAGATTGCGTGGACTAGTTATGACATGCTATCATGGATGCCCATAGATCACCCTGAATGAAAGGTTACAACCTCTGATTGTTGCACTTGTGGGACAGTATGACGATGTGTACTTTCGTCTTTGTAGAAAACCCGCTTTATTCGATAAGTCGATCTTGCCTGTTTCCCTGCACCCTCTAGCTTGGAGGGCCGTGATCCCTTTCCAACCTTGGAATGAAAACGATGGATGATGCGGTTCAGTTGTAATTGGTGCCCTGGTAGTAGACACGGCTCTTGTTTACAGCTATTAAACTACATAGATAATGCCACACATTAGCGTATACCCCCTGGCTTCCCGAACCAAAATAGGCGCGATGACGCGGGATAGTCCCTAGGTAGGATGCCCATCTTACTGTTTAGGGTAGTATGGTCTCCAATATACTTCGGAGTAGTATTCCACCAGACACGGGAGAGAATAACCCGTAATACGACCGGAATGGCATCCCGTGTAGCCCAAAGATGAATAGCGTTGAAACAATGCATGCAACGCTGACGCCACCCCAGGGTTTAAAGCGGGGGTTTCGATCAGACCACAGCGAATTCGATCAAAGTTACCCTTCGATCCTCGGTGCAACTCCGAGTTAGCAGTTTTGACTGGACGTGATTGGACGTGGTTGGGTTCCCCAGTGATCGTCTTGGGGCTTTCCCCGGACTGGGGAAAAGTGTGGAGTTTTGCGGAGAAATTAAAGAGAATTTATTAGAGAGGGTCACCTTTTGTTGTTATTTAAATAACCCCCTTTGGTCCTATCTCTTCGGCTCTTTTTATTTCCTTTTCTATAGTCTCTTCTATATCTTAAGAATGGGCGTCAAGGAATTCCTCAAAAGCCGTTCGGGCTTGCGTGTTGATAATCGTGCGACTACTTCCGCCGCTACTCTGACTCTACGACAGAGTCTGTGGCCCTTGACTTTAGTAACGACCTTGTTCTTTCTATGGGTAGGTTGATAAATTTTGCCCAGAGAGAATCCTCCTACTAAGACTTCAATTAGGGTTTTGCGTATGGTTTACTGGACACCCTCAACTCTCATTTCCAGAAAACCCTACACATCGACCGAGGCCGTTCAGCTGGTCTTCAAGCAGCTTACTTCGGGTATGAAATCTTTCCATAGCCCACAAATATTGAGAGAAAAAAGTCCCCGCTCTAACAAAACCCAGCGCATATCCCCTAGCCTCCCTGGGCTACGCAAACTGGATCCTCCGCAACTTCGGCTACAAGACCGTCTTTATCTTCGGTCTGTGCCTGTACGGCATTGGAGCCCTATGCATGTGGCCCGCAGGACTAAACCAATCCTTCGGCGGCTTCTGCGGTGCCACATTCGTCATTGGATCCGGACTGGGTTCTCTCGAGACAGCAGCTAACCCCTACCTAACCGGTAAGACAACCACACATTCCACACGAGGTCACACATAGATATTGACCTCTCCTTGCATCTGTCTAGTCTGCGGTCCGCCCCGCTACTCCGAAATCAGAATCAACTTCGCCCAGGCCTTCAACGCCATCGGCACAGTCGTCGGCCCAGTACTGGGCTCGTATGTTTTCTTTACCGAGACGGAAGACGATGTAGCCGCCCTACAGCGAGTGCAGTGGGTCTACCTCGCCATCGGCATATTTGTCTTCCTGCTCGCGGGCGTCTTCTTCCTCTCCAATATCCCCGAAGTCACAGACGAGGATATGGCCTTCCAGGTCGCGCAGACGCACGTCGATGAACAGGATAAGCCGTTCTGGAAACAGTACAAGCTATTCCATGCCACGCTGGCGCAGTTCACGTATACAGGGGCGCAGGGTGTGTTTTATATCCCCGCTTCATTTTATCCTTCGTTCTGGCAAGCTAACTCTTTCAGTCGCTATCGCCGGCTACTTCATCAACTATGTCAAGGATACCTGGCCCGGTACGCCGGATGCCACATCGGCAAAATATCTCGCCGGCGCGCAGGGCGCGTTCGCGGTCGGTCGATTCCTCGGCTCGGGGATTATGAAGTTCGTGCGTGCGCGCTGGGTCTTCCTGGTGTATTTGTCGTGTACGGTGGCTTTCCTTGCTGCGTCGGTGACGCAGACGAAGCAGGTTGGTGTTGTTATGCTATTTATGACGCTGTTTTTTGAGTCGGTTTGTTTCCCGACGATTATGGCGCTGGGTATTCGTGGCCTTGGACGCCATTATAAGCGTGGCTCTGGGTTTATTGTTGGTGGTGTTTGTGGAGGGGCTGTTGTGCCGCCTATTCTCGGTCATGTTGCTGATATGCGTGATAATACGGGATTCGCGTTTATTGTTCCGACCATGGTACGTTCTACTTGGATCGACTTCCTTTTCCTTTCTTTTTTTCCCTATCTGCTTTCATTTCCGTTGAGTCCGTGGCTAATCCTAGTTGCAGTTTATGGTCGTCGCTTGGACTTACGCTATTGCTGTGAACTTCGTTCCGGCGTATACAAACACCGTGGATAAGATCGGTGAGAGTGAGGTTGGTCTTGAGAGTCAGAGTACTAAGGATGAGGAGGCTGTTATGGGCTCTCATGGTATTGATGAGAGCGTGGGCGAGAAGCACGAAGCCGTTCATGTGGAACGGTAGATAGTTATCATTTGCTCTGCTTTCAATATCTCTTTTGGGGTAATGGCTAATGGTTAGCGGCTAATGGGTGTTGGGATTTTGGTTTTGGTTTTTTGCTTGGGCTTATTATCTTTATAGAAACTATATTACTTTTTGCACCGTCACTGTCATTGCTGAGGAGGATGATAGTACTGGCATTATTTGAGAATGCCAGCTCATGTATGGGCGTTAAACCTTGAAAGCAGCACATCGGTCTCTGCTGATATAAAGACATCCACATCTGTATCATTGACTTCTGGGTAGCGAGAGCAGGCATGAGATGTCAACATGTCAGAGTATAGAAAGTGTGTATGTTCTAGCTGGCTAACCCGTACGCTCACGACAATCCAGAAAACGTGATAGTTGAACCAAGCTGAAAGACCCCCTCATCCTTCTTGGGGTGTTCCTTGACCAATTCCTCTCTCAGCTCGAGGGTCACCCTTGGATCCATTTACGTTGCAGACTCAGCGCCATCGCCTTCGACCTAACCGGTACGAAGACCCATAGCGCTCAGTGTTCAAAACCTCGTTCTAAAGGGAGTCTATGCCTGAATGCCTTATTTTAGAACGGCTTCAATTTGGAGCTAGGAAGTAAAAAAATAAAAGTACAAACATGGAAAGGGAAAAAAAAAAGCAATAGAACAGAAAAAGGAAATCCTTCGGAGTTTATGCCTTGTCTTGGGGCCGATCTCTGAATGGAATGTTTTCTCGGCCAGCTCGGACCGAAATCTCGCGGAGCTCATGTGTGCGAATCAGTGATGGTCCGATCACAGGAAGGAGTGCGTCTAGTTCTACACTTGACGAGAACCGTGCATATGCCTCCCAAGTCATGCGCACAAAGACTCCCGCAGATGCATTGGTTTCGTAAGCATCTGTAATTTTCACTTTGAACTTGGCCGGCAGGTTTTCAACAACTTTACCAAAGTCTTGGACAACCAGCTTCGGGTTTCCTTCGAGAACGAGTAGAACAAGAACGTGAGTTTCGCGGCCGGAGGGAAGTTGTGATAGTGGGCGGGAATGTAATGCAGGGCCTAGGCTCGAACTTGAGGCATGACCAGAAGACGAAATCCCTGGCGAAGGAGGAGTTGAAGTAGACGTGACGTGGAAAGGTAAGACAATGGGATTCACCCCATTATGACTCGAAAATCTTGGCATGTAGCAGCCACGAGGAGTTTCATTCTGTACCGCATTGAAAATTTCATCTGTCGAGATAGATATCTTGCCAGAGTGAGAAAGCTTTCGCATGGTCCCCGCAATTCGTTGTGTAAAGGATATTCCATTTACACGGGATCTCGCAAACGCCGAAGAGCCACAAGCAGCTAAGACATGGGTTGTTGTCATCGGGTTACTCGCAATAGCAGTACCGGAATAACAACAATCTAGGATGCAGAAGGTATCCATAGGATAAGTGTGGTAACTCAATTCACGATCGATGGTGCGCCATGGAACAAATTTTTTCTTCTTGGTGGCGGTAAAAGAAAGCTCGTTAAGTTGATTGATCGTGCCATGGCCAGCGTAAAAAAAAATGAAGAGCGTTGGTTTGCAAATGCGGTGTTTGGACACAACTTCTTGATGCAGGCGATCTCCCAAATCCCAGCCTGGAACGGGATTTTCATGGTTCATGACAAATGTTTCGCTAGCAACTCCGAAAAGATCAGCCATCATATGGGAAAAGGTTTCTCCATCTTCTTGAGCACGAGTGTCGTCATCGTCCCAATAACAAACGAAGGCCGTAATTTGGGAGTATGTTTTCCCTCTGGCCTTAGCCGCCCTTTCCAGTGCAGATTTTAGATCGGGAAGAGCAATCCTTTTCGAGCTGAGCCTTCTCGGAATTTTCGATGGAGATTTTGGGGATACGGGTGAAGTTGCAGAGTTGGGCGAGGTAGGAGGGTTAGACTGAGAAGATTCCATAGTCAAGTGACTCAACCGAGTGCCGAATAGAGGATGTGCAGAAATCGATTTGAGTACAAAGTGAAAAAAGTAAGAGGTCCCCTTGCCTCAGATTGGCTCAAGGGTCTTGAGTATTGAGGGCTCACGAGTAACTGACGAACAGAACTTGAGATGATAGAGAGGTGAATAACTAGAGAATTGAAAAATGAGTAAAGGTGAAAGATGAGTGAGAGTTGTTTGCTGAAGTTAAAGGCAGAGATGTTTGTGAAAAGGAAAGAAAAGAAAGAAGAAATTCAGACCTGGGGACTTACTAGAGGTAGGACAGGGTAGGACGAACCATAGTAGAATCAACACTACTATGCCTATTCTAGCAATCCTTATTGTAAGAACCATGGAACCTCATCCGATCCAGGCCCAGTGTCGTGTGCCTGTTTTATTAGAAATCTTTCAACGTGGAACCAAAATATACATGTTCGGGGATATTGAAGTTGGCAGTGGTCAATGCAATTTCATCATGCAAGTATTGTGTTGCTGATAAATCCAGCGAGATAATATGAGACAGAGTTCTATATGAAACAGGGGAATGCTAAATAAAAGACATCAAAATCAAGCGAGGGTCGAATCATCATAAGGGTTCAAGGAAATGTAGGGTAGAGAGGGCGCTTCAGGAAGGTAGGAAAATGTGAAGGAAAAGAGTGCAAGAGAGCGAGAGGCATAGGTCCAATGATGGATCCAACTATGCCGAAAAAGAGAAAGCCAAAGGAAACGAAAACGAAACACGCTGTGTAAGTGGGGGTATAAAAGCTCTATCATCTAACCAAACATAGGAATAAGGGATCGTGGGATGGGCAAAGGAACACCCGAATGTAATGCACATGTGAGAAATTGCAAGGAAGCTGTCGGGTTGGTATATCGGTATTATTCGGCGATGCCGATTTTGTCTGAGGCATCAGTCGGCGAGCGCAAAGAGGAGGAGCGGGGAGGCCGAAGGGGACTGGTTTCAAGGGCTGGAATAGGAGCGAAGGGCGTTCTGGCACTTGAGGGAGACCCGTTCTCGTCTGCCGGGTGCTCATTGGGGGTAACTAAATCAGCAGGCGTACTAGGCTCGTCGAACTCATCGACTTCTTCAGTTTCTTCCTCAATGCCTTCGATGTCTTCCTCTTCCTCGATAATTTGGCTCTTGCGTGCGACAGGCCGCCCTGTCGCGACATCGGGACCGCTGGTATTCACCGGCTGGCCGGGAATGGGGGAGTTGGCTAGCCCACCAGACGCCGGCAGATTACTGGTATGAATCATAGGACCCTTGAAGAGAGATCTTTTCCGCCTTGCAAAGACCAGGCTTGAAGAGGGCGAGTAAAGCAATGGCGTTGGTACCGCCTCGTTGAACGAGGACGACGTCGGATCTGAGTGGTCGCCAATCTCTCGAGGTGCTCCGCCTGGCCCTCTTACCAACCGAATATTGCTCGGGAAGCGGGATGAGGCACCTGGGGTGGTTGGCAGGACTTTGACAGATGAATGAGGCGATTTGGAGGCTCTGGCAGTGGGCGTCGAGATAGTATCAATACTATTGGAGGAAATCGAAGAGGCCTTGGAGTGAGCACGAGCGTGATGAATGCTGCGGATCGATGATACCGAGGAGGATGTGGACTTGCGTCCTCGTAGCCCGGCCGATGAACGCCGATAGGACCCGCGTGGTGTGATAGGTGATGGCGAGAGAGAGTTCCGATGACTATTATGGCTGGTGTTCAATGGCCGCGGCTGGCGAGGGTAAGAATGGCGGTTTTGGCGGTATGAAGCACTGCTAGGAGCGAGACTGCTAGCAGTGGAGATTCGTTTGACTTGGGTGGGTGTCACAACCTCCTCCCCTGCGACCCGACCTGCTGGGGACGACGACACCGCGGGTTTCTTCCCGGTATCTTGACCCTTGGCCGGGCTCAACTTTTCGGAAAGGAACTTGCGAGAGTTCGTCGATTTGGCATGGGGAGACCGCGCTCTCTTCGCCGACTCTACAAACCAATGCTTGAGAGATGCTAGTTGGCTGAGTATCGGATACTGGTGACGACGACTAGTGCGACGCCGGAAGATGCCGTGATGCTGCGCCAACTCCGGTTGTGATGCGCTCACATGCAGCATGCTGGGTCGTGATCGCCGCCTGTCTTTTGGCGGTGGGACTGGACGGCGTAGTGTCGAGTTGTGGGACCGTATAGAATCTTTGTCGAGCGGCAATGGTGGCGTGGTGGCCTCAATTGGGAATACAGGAAGCGGTTCAGGGAGTGCAGGAAGATCTGGCACTGCCAACTGAGATGGTAAGCTTCGTCTATCCCGTCTCCCACGATCCCGCAACCCTGAGCCTTCTTCCTCCACCTCCATCAAAGCCGATGATCGCTTCTCTAGACGACTGCTTGCAGCGCTCAGACGACGAAGGTTTTTTGCTTCGGCCTCCCGCTCACGACGCTTGCGCTCTCTCTTTCTTTCCTTCCGTTGCTCTTTCTCAATCAGCAGGGCCCACCAGCCAGCCAGTGGGTCGCACCGCTGAGCCAAGACATTTTCAATGACCTCGTCAATATTGACCCCAGCGCTTTTCATCCGTTGCAACGTAGTCTTCTCCAGTGGCGTAGTAAACGGCGACGGTCTTGGGATCTTCAGGATTGCGAGTTGTTCAGGAGCATGCTCCGCAAGGAACGGATGACCCAGGATCTCCTCTAGACTGGGTCGAATCAAAGGCCGTTTGGATAGTAGGAGATTGATCAAAGCCTTGGCATCGTCCGTGAACTTTTCGTTGAAGGTCGGCTCGTCTGACAATATCCGCTTTTTGGTGATTTGGTCGTCATCGTCGTCATATGGCAGCTCGCCTGCCAATAGCGCATACAGAATGATCCCAAGGCTCCATACATCCACCTTTTCGCCCGCGTACTTTTCTCCCTTGAGCATCTCGGGTGCACTATAGCATATCGTCCCACAGAATGTTTGAAGATAACTAGCCTTCCCTTCATATTCACGGGTAAACCCAAAATCGCATAGCTTGACGTTTTCCTGTTTATCCAGCAATATATTTTCCAGTTTCAAGTCGCGATGCACACAGGATTTACTGTGGACGTAGGCGACCGCTCCCACCAATTGTGTAAATATCCGCTTAACTTTCTCTACTGGAAGTGGGCCGTGTCGAAGGAGGTAATTGTATAGTTCATCGCCTAGCCCAAGACCTTTGTCAATATGTTTCCCTAGGCGTCTTCTGCCATGCGCGTAACGTACCAGGACAATACTCCAGCACAAGCCAAACGAGGCTTTCAGTTACCACCACTTCGTATAGCCGCGCGATATGAGGATGGAGGAATTGGCGATGGTGGTGGATCTCGCGCACAAGATTGGTGTCCTCCTTGCTGGACGATTTGAGCACCACCTGCCGACTGATCAGTATTGCCTCCATAAATTTGTCCTTCACATGACATGGCTTACCTTGGAGCCATTGGTGAGCTTGTGCGAGGCGAGATAGACCTTGCCGAAGGAGCCCTTCCCAATCAGCCTGCCCAATGTGTAATTACCTACGGTCCGAAGGTCCTTGGAGGAGAACTCCCTGCGGAGAAGCACAATGTTAGCGCAACTTGGCATCTAGCCCGGAATCAAGGAGATCGCTTACTCAAGGAGTTCATTGTAGGAGTTGGCAAGCTGTCGAGACTTCTGAGTTAGCCCTATTTCCACGGACTCTGCGCAAGCCTCGGACAAAGGAAACCGGCGGAGCTCCCTATGTCGCATCCCTGATGACGCACCTTCTCCTTCTGTTTCTGGCTTTGAACCCCCGCTCTTGTTCGGGGCGGCATATGTTATGATTGCCAAGTTTCGTTGAGAGAGTCTCTGCGCGTCAAGGGGTTGACTGGAAATGGTTGGTGTGCCGGGGTGCCATTCAACGGGACAAGATATGCGCGGATAAACGGTATCCGGGAGTGAGAGGTCGAAAGACGTTTCAGATAGGGGTAGCTTGGGGCTCGGAAAGATAACCGGATAAAATAGAGTAGCACCGCAAATGGTGAAAGGAGAAGGGAAATTGCATACAAAGGCCTTTGGAAGATTCCAAGACGTCAACGGGAACGTGGACCGTGTGGAGAACTCGGGACTTGGACGGGCTCTCCTTTTTTTTTTTCTTGGGGTCTTCTATTATTATCTTTGTGTACAATATACATCAGACATTATAAATTAAAGATAAATTATGTGCTCCAGACTCTGCTACTATCTAGAATCTCCTGATAATGTCCATAATAGTCAGCAAGCCGGTGTACCTATATAGGCATGGATGTACATCACTGAATAGTCTCTGCTAGACTTCGACTATGGTCCTGAAACCATAAACTGACCATGATCGCCACAATCTTGAATTGTAGGCAGGAGATATATGCGTTGTTACTTCCTTACTGCCTAATATTCAACCCTTGCTTGTGGACGGTACATGTACAACGTACGATGTACGATGTACACCGGCGCCCAATTAATTTAGTCGACTGCACCTATTGGCTGATGCGTGCTGACATGAGTCAATTGGTGGAATGGCTGAACAACCATCGTCATATTACAAGCACGGGTATTATATACTTCATGATTGCCACCAAGGCAGCGATTCAAGATGTCGGACGGTGCGTTCACTCGAACCCATTGTGGGATCAACGGGGCTAAGCCCCGCCTCACCCTGGAAAGCCAGAGACACCATGCCAAAGTATGAATGAAGAAGATCTATACAATTGGTCAGCAACGCAGTGTCGATATATGCATGCTATCACCTTACCAGGAGGATCCCCGGGCCCCTTCCCAAACCCACCGACAAGATGTTGAGTCTTTTCGAGCAAGTATCGACGATTACGAACTTCATCGACCACGGAATACTGGTCCAGCATCTGACATCCGCGTTAGTAGATAATCACCACCAGCCATGGGTGCGCATACCATTAGTGTAGCCCCGTTCCAGAACGAATAGCATGTGTCTGCATATTTATTGCATCGGCCATTGAAACCGGCGCATGATATTGTGTCGGCCCCGATGGGTTGAACATTGGGTAACCCGCGAACTCTATCGTCGAGAGATCCCGTATATGTCACTTCATGATGTTTCTCATCTTCATCTTCCTCGGGTTCTTCCAGTTGGGCCGTTTGCCTTGAAGCCAGCCATGTAATCAGAGCCTCGAATTGATTGGACCCTGCCGACAGTAGGGGCACCGGTTTCAGATCATTAGATGTCCGGCGCAAGAAGTCCAGAGACCCGACCGCGCAATACGTGTGTCCACCTATCAGTTGTCAGAAGGTTCATGGGGCGGAAAGGGAGACACGAACTATGCGATTCACAGAAAGGAGACTCGGCCATGCCACCGTCGTACGTCTGATTCGTTAGACTGTGTTAGTCTCCCAAATGCAGACATAACCTCATGATCCCCACATACCTGGCACGCCTCAATAAAAGAAATAAAACCCAGCACATCGATATCCGGTACACCCTCGAGCCCCGTCTCACTCCGCCCGCGCAGGACATACCGTATGCCGGCAGCACAACAGCAGTATCGTAGATCGCGAGGTCCCCCTACACTCCCCTCAGGACCAACAAGCTCACCGAAGCTTCCATCAGCGCGTTGGACTTTAGGAAGCCACTCAAGACACTCCCGTCGCTTGACACGCGACAGGTCATCCCCGAGGATGAGCAAGTTGACTAGCGCAAAGAATGTCGCGGGAACATTAGCTGGATCCCAAGCTTCATTATCCTTATTTCGCTTTCCTGGCCCAAAGTCCGTGCCTGGGAAGCCACGGAAACCGCCTGAGGGCACCTGGCAGTGGTAGAGCCAGTCAATGTACCCTTGTCTTTCTTCCGGTGTGGTTTTGCTCTGCAGAACGCCAAGCACGTCCAATCCTGAGAGGGTCAGGTAGCCGAGGAGCATGCGATTGGAGTCATTGGAAGTATAGGCGGACGGGAGGAAGGTTTTCAAGCAACGGAGGTAGTATTTGACATGGCGTTCTGTGTTGAAGGTCGGGTTTTGGTCGGTCATTGCAGAGGATGATCGGGGGTTGGACCACTAAGTAGTATGACGAGAATTGGGCAATCTTTCACCAGTAAGTCACGCAATTCAATCAGCATGCATCAAGTCGTAAATCAGATCCAATCATTGTAGTTGTTGAGTTGGTGGGGGAGATCTCGACCGGAACTGCTTTTCCCCCACATGTGTTGCGGCCGAAGAACACTCGGACCATGTCTCCAAGTTATCTCCGTCTGTGACTTTCAGAACTTCCTCTCGTCCACAAACGCGTGCCATTGTGACTCGTCCATCATGGTTTTAATTTCATCCAAGACCCTTATCCAGGCACATGCCGTTTTTCTGGTTGTGATCGCCGGCTATCTGGTCAAGAACCCGGCGGTGATCACAGACTCCGATCTGGTGTTTATGATGGGAGAAGCCTTGAAGATTGTATGCCTTCGCAACATCCCCGATTCACAAGTCCATTTCTACCATATTGGCCATGAATCTACCTATATCTAACAGACTGCTAACACCTATATTACAGGATTTTCCATCCCTGTCAAGCCCGCAACAATCCCCCTTCACCTTTTGTGCCATACTCATCTTCATCGAATCCCTTGTCGACCTCGTCCTGCTCTCCAACATCCCCTTCCACGAAGCTCTCGATGAAGCTCTCCCCTACATCCGGCCCTTACGAAATGGTAACCTCCCCGCCGAGGATCTGCAGGTTCTACAGAGTTTGCCTGAATATATCACCAAGTCCTTGACGATTTACTGGAGTGTGTGGATCGCTGTTGCTGCCTGTCGCTTTGCCGTGTATGCTGCAATTGCGTTCTTTATCTACCAGGGCAAAGGTGACCACCTGGCCTCATCTTATACAAGCGCTGCGGCTATTGGAGGCCTGGATCGTCTGAAGAACCGCGTGGTCTTCAGCTTTGCTTTCTTCGAAATGATGTTTTGGTTCTGGGTAAGTGGGAATTGTATCAATCGGCCAGGATTTAGCCTGTAGGCTGTTTCTCGTGCTAATGTGCCACTACAGACTTTCTCCACCCTCCGTGAGGAGCGCCAGGAACGCCTGACCAAGCTGCTGGAGGATACCCGTGAAATGTGAGCACTTTCAGGGTTCCTTGGCATCTCTTTCTATGAGTGTATTACTAGAAATACCCCTTCACCATTGAAAAGCTATGGCATTTAGATACCGTGTCCGATCAATTAAAACTAAATCGTGGATAAAATAAGACACAGGTGCATCCTCAGGCGGGTTCTCGTGTTTCCAGTTCCATTCATTCCATCGTCATTACGACATTTCAACGCTGATAAACATACTATCTCCCCTGAAATAACCCAGCATGCTTCATTCTAGACCAGAATGGCGAATGCAGCAGCAGCACCAGCAGCAGCCACGAGCGAAGAATCCTTGTGGGTAAGCGCAGCGACACCGGTGCTAGTCGCCGCAGCAGAGGCGGACGAGGCGCTGCTCGAGGCGGAGGCAGAAGCATTGGTGCCCGTCACAGTAGTCGCGCCCGAGGTCTCAGTGCTAGACTTGTTTCCAGTCTCGGTCGAGCTGGAGCTATCGCTGGTGGAGGTGCCAGAGCTGGAACCCGACTTGCTTGAGCAGACAACCTCGGTGGGCAGATCAGTCACACCACCCCGGGCACAGATTGACTTGGCGACCTTGATGGTTGCTGACGAAGAATAACGTATCAGCCCATTGTACATGTTCCGCTGTCCATTGCACGTAGTCGTTTGGAATAATCCCGCTTTCGTATACTCAATTGGGGAGGGCGGGGAAGGAGGAGAACATACTTTCCTGGTCAGCCTGGGAGCATTTATCAGCGATGCAGCAGGCGACATCGTCCAGGAAGGACTTGGCCTCGCAGATGCACTTGAAATCAATGCCGCATTTCTCGGGAATTGAACCTGTAGCACAGGTTTTCTATGCAATGGGTTGTTTTAGCAGGCGGCACATTTAGCAGAGTTGTATGTTGACTATAGACACATACCGAGCAGTCGGGCAGATCACCCAGACCTTGAGCAGCGGCAGTGCTCAGCAGAGCTGCCAGGGCGAAAGTAATGGTGAACTTCATAATTGCAGGTATGAGGTTTGTTGGATGAAGTGAGCTATCGGCAGGGGAGGAAATATGAGAGGTTTTGTTCTCTAGGTCACCAGGTCGTGGTAATACCCCAATAGATGGGTCAAAAATACACCAATACGCAGATCAACGGTACCTTTTCCCCGCAAAACTTCCAGACCCTTTTACATGTGGTTCTCCACAAAATTCGGTCTCGAGGTATTTTTCAATGATTGGATATTAAATATCAGAACTGGGTATTTTACTCGGCCCCTGGTACCCCACGCCTATCTCTTCATACACTGGCCAGTGCAGATGAATATTA
This sequence comes from Penicillium flavigenum, assembly GCA_002072365.1. Lineage (NCBI taxonomy): Eukaryota > Fungi > Ascomycota > Eurotiomycetes > Eurotiales > Aspergillaceae > Penicillium > Penicillium flavigenum. Next base: position 228,004 of record MLQL01000037.1, read on the forward strand.
TAGAAATCAAAGATGCCCCACTGGCATGGCATTGAGTGTGTCTTGCCGGGAAAATATTGGCAACACCGAACATCTTCTGATAGAATCACATAAAGACTTGGATGTATTGCCTTTGGCGGAAGATTTGGTTCCAAATTTACCACCATATAATAAGGAATATGCTACTGAGTTCAATTTTGTTGACACTTAAAAGGGTATTCCAAGGTTATTCGTAGTACGTAGGGATCTAATATTGTGCAGATCGTAAAGTTAACTAGATGGAGGGTTTGGGTTAGGCATTAATCATGGCGCTTCTTCGATTTATCTTAGGCTGATGTATGTGAACTCAAGACTGCCATCTCATGACATTGCTGAGGTCGGAGACCCTCAGCTGAAACATCTCAGACTTCCATTAAAATCAATATCGTCGGTGATCTCCAGGACATGCAGCCAATATTCAAACTAACCGCAAGTCATTCAGTCGACCCTTTCACATCATCCGCTAGTACGACTCGCCGCCGGCGCCGTTGTGAGGCTGGCCAACTATGGGCGGATAGCCGTAGGCAGAGGCGTCTTGCTCGGACGGGTCAAGGTTGAGGTTCGACATAGGGTTTGTGCCTTCAGCATTGGGGAAGCCCGTTGGACGAGCTAGTCCAGGTCCAGCGGCACTCGAACCACCAACAGGCCCTCCAGCTCCATAGCCAGCGCTTGGGGGTCTCTGATTGTCGCCGCGCGCGGACTGGGTTTCACGGTACTTGGATAGGTAGATCTTGAGTGCTTCAGCGTAATTCTCAAATCCAAGCGAGGTCATGGCGAATAGGATGTCTTCGCCGTTGACTGTTTTGCGCTTCTCCTGCTGGCATTTCTCCGAGGCTTCACTCGTGATAAATGAGATGTACTCGCTCACACATTCCTGCATGCATTCCTTGGCTTCTTTTGCGATCTTCGCATTGTCGGGAAGGGCAAGCTTCATGATACGAGCCACATTGGCAATCGGAAGCCACCGATCCTGTTCCTTCACCTCAAACTCGCCTTGGTGTCCCTGCGCGTCGTGGTGATCTTTGTCTAGGTGGTCTTGCTCTTCTCCCGATTGCGCCTCTGGGTCAAGTTCGTGTTCCTTCGAAGGAGAGACTGAGGACATGATGAAAACTGGGCTGGCTTGTTTGCAGTGGATATTTGGTTTCGCGTAAATGCTTCGCGCTTCGCGTGCTCGCTGCGGAGTAGTCTTAGGTGGGGGCAGAGTCGGCCCGGTGGTTGGGATTTGGAAATGATGCGGGGTATAGCTATTCAAGGACGAGGATTCGACTTCAATATGGAATGCGATCACGTCGTCACTGCTGTGGAGATAATGCGCCTCCCAACTTGGGGTCTAGCTCTGGAGCCCATTGATGATGTGACGCTGATCATCACATGACCTGTCACATGACGCTTATCGGTCACGTGCCAACAGTAATGTTCGATGTCAGGTTCCTTCTCTTCTGTATTTATGCGTGTTCTGAAAGGCAAAGACCTCTTTTAAAAACAAGGCTACGGTATTGGGACCTGGGCCAGGGGCCGTTGCTGTAGAGCCAATTGATATGTCTCTATTGGGACGTTTCTAATGCTGACAATGTATTGGTATTTCACTTGTAACATTACCTGGAGTTCTGGGTGCAGCTGGGGATGTTTATGTTTGGGCTGTGGCATTTATTTCCCAACTATATTCCAAGTACAGGCCTCTCCCATCGCCTTATTTCTTGCAATAGTTCACTCTCACACCCTCTGTTGTCTATTCTACGATCATTCGGGTAGTACCATTTACACTCCATACCGATCGCAAGGTTCAAATGGGAAATATGCAAGCCCCCGGGTCAGCACTAGTGGTTTTGAGCCCTCCAAAGTGGGCCAGTCCCTGATTTCGACACCAAAAGGGGGTTTGAGCCAGTGTGCTACAAAAGCAAAACGACTTCTTTTCAAGTTATTTCGTTCCTTACAGAGATCCACCTGCATCTCGGCCAAATATTGGATCAACGCTCATTCCCGAATGTGATGCCTCGGTCCAAGCTTGGATGTGCCGATCCAGTCTTACCTGGGCAACTCACCCGTACCTACGTACGCAGCTCAGCTTTCCCCGCGTTCAACTCGTCCCGTCCTGTCCACTACTAAATTATAAAAGGTCTGTGGTTGGCTTAAAAACAATCTGAAATGGAGCCTTGAATGTAGGCAGTATATTGTATCATAGACAAGCATTTCCAATTTGCCCCATCACATTCAAAACAATGACGCTGCAGACGGGTTACGCCCACACTCGGGCCTTAAAGTACATATCGACCGAGCTGCTTATCTTTTCTAAGGTAAGTCCTAATATTTAGTCCTATAATATAGTCCTAAATGTTAAGCTCTTCATTTTTTATTCATGCCTACTATTTATCCCTATTGGTCCCCGGCAAGCTTTTCCACGTAGCTTCCTTCTTGGAGGGTCGATAGTTGGTTTGATACTCCGTACCCCTCTTCACTTTGCTTATCTTTTTTAAACCCCTGCATTATTTCCAGGGCTACAAGCGTCGCGACGCTAGCTTCCTGCAATCATGGGTCTTGGTGTACTGGAAGATAAGAAGCTCGCGCATGTCCCTGGTAAGCTTCCCCTAGTCTTACCCGCCCAGACGTGATCAAATCCAGTGTTGCTCACAACTTCAAACCTCCAGGCACCTGCGATATCTACGAACAAGACAGCGATGCGAGTGAGCAGACCCCAGGCGCCTCAGGCCTAAAATGCGACTGGTCGGGCAAGCAGCCGATTATCCTCGTCCCGCAGCCGAGCGATGACCCAAACGACCCATTGGTATGTTCCAGAGAGCAACGGACTCCAAACTTGGTTCCACAGGCACACAAGTGCTGACCCAAACGGTCTCATTAGAATTGGCCGTTATGGCGACGCGATATCATTCTTGCCATTCTCTCCTTCGTAACCATCCTCTGCACAACCCTAAGCTCCATCCTAGCCGCAAATACAGTCACCATCGCAGATTATGAGGAAATTACGTTCACAGCAGCCGCCCTGTTGACTGGATATCACCTATGCGGTGTCGGTGTGGCAGGCATTCTCATTGTGCCAACGGCTCGAGTCTGGGGTAAACGTCATCTGTTCCTGATCGGGCATGTGTTGATGATTATCAGCTGTATCTGGGCCGGGGTTAGTGGCAAGAACCATAATAGTCTCATATGGGCACGGATATTCCAGGGTGTTGCATTGGCGCCGTTCGAGGCGTTGGTCAATGCCTGTGTTGGAGATCTTTATTTTGTTCATGTGAGTTGGGCCTTCGTTTCCCTGCAGATTTAAGGTATGAGGAGACTGATAAAGACCATACAGGAACGAGGAAAGCGGATGGCTGTATCCAACGTTGCACTGTTTGGTGCCGCCTTCCTGACTCCTGTTGTGGTCGGCAAAATCACCAAGTCCATGGGTTGGCAGTGGTCTTTCTACTTTGTGGCAATTTTCCTCGGTGCTTCATTGCCGCTGATGTTCTTTTTCGTGCCTGAAACTGCTTTCCGACGCTCTGATTACTTGAACACCGACTTCAAGCGAAGCGGCGGGCACGGCGAGTCCATGGAGTCTCATGTTTCGCTCAGCGGAGCTTCCAATGATGATACGAAGGAGCTTAGACCAGGCCCCAACGAAAGTTCAAAGACCGAAGCCGCGACAACAGTCCCCGAGAAAGATTCCTTCGTTCAATCACTCAGGCTTTTCAATGGGCGGAAGACAGATGAGAGCTTCTTCAAGCTGCTCCTTCGTCCATTCCCGTTGTTCTTCCATCCCGGAATCTTCTGGGTAAGCAACCCACTTCGTATTCAAATTCACTCACTGATAAACTTCCAGGCTTGTCTGATCCAAGGCGCTGTGATCGGATGGGCGGTATTCGTCGGTGTAGTTCTAGCAATTGTGTTTCTCGGACCTCCAATGTGGTTCGAGGAAGACAAAACCGGATATCTTTACACAGGTGCCTTCATAGGTTCCATTGTGGGCCTTATTCTGTCTGGACTGCTTTCTGATTCTATTAACAAGTTGATGATCCGGCTCAACCACGGCAAATACGAGCCTGAGTTCCGGATCCTCTTGGTGATCCCCCAGCTTATTTTCTGCGGCATCGGACTCTACGGGTTCGGGTGGACTGCCGACGATGTGATGCACTATGGCTGGCTGCTGCCAGACGTCTTCTTTGCATTCTTGATCGTCGGCATGGTGATGGGGGCAGTCGCTGCTTCACTATATATCGTCGATGCCCATCGTATGTGGATTACCAGACCTTGTGTGGAAGTTATTGCTGACAGTACTAGGCGAGATGGCCATTGAGGCATTTACCTGTATGCTGGTTTTCAAAAACATGTTCAGCTTTGTTCTGACATTCTTCGCCTATAAATGGTTTGCCCACGGGGGCATCAAGCATACCATGATTGTCATCGGTAGCATCCAAGTCGGCATCTGCTTGTTGAGCATTCCCATGTGTAAGTTCTACCAAGTCTGCGGCATTGATTTCTTTATTTGCCAAACTAACAGGTTTCCCGGTATAGATGTCTTTGGGAAATGGAACCGGTCTTTCTTTGCCCGTCATGACATCCTCGAGATCCTTCATCTTCGGTAATATGCTGGTAACGCCACAACTCTGCAGCAATCCAAGGGGTGGATATTTATGATCTTACGTGACATGAGTGATAGAGCAAGTATGTGCTATCAGACTTTCTATCTTTTACACACTTCGATGCAAAAATCGGCCGGATCGCAACATTTACATATGGACCTAGGCTCGCTAGGTGACGATTTAGCTGATGGAAACGCGCATTTTTACAATCATAGGATTATTGACTCTTCTATGAGATTGCTTGTTTCTTAATTAGTATGTGGCATTCAGTATGTAACGTGATCGGATACATATTAGTTGAGCGTCTTTCGCATTTAATCAATTGCGCATCCTTCCAATATACCATTGGTAGATTAGAAGGTCGTGCCATACCGTCTACTCTACAGCGAAGAGATTCTCGGTGGAAACCTAGGGCCAATCAGAAAATGGCTTCTTTTATTTTCTTTTCAGGTCATCTAACCCATGTGTAGATATGCCCTTTCCAAGTGACTGCGAGTATTGCTTCTCACTTCCTGAACAATGACCTCGGCGTTGTCTTGCTTCTTGACCAAACCAACCCCCGTGCCAGCCCAGATGCTATATCTCTTATTTATAAGTTCTCAGCTGCTGGGCCATTCATGGCGCTGGAAAGCCACGCCCTAACCTTGTTGATACCGATGCCTCTTCTATGCTGTCTAGTAGGCAAGGCCAGTCTCGACGCGGAAAATCGAGGCCTTGACGCCAAGTACACCAAGAAGGGGAAGAAGGAGAGCATGAAAGTCTTTTATACATACGCTAAAATGCGCGCCATGGTGAGGAAGCTAGCTGAGGACTACTCAGTCATCCTTGCGCCTGGTGCTGTAGCCGTTCATATACCTGCGTTCGTAGGTGTGAACGGCATGCCTGTCGGCATATCTCTTGTGGCCCCCAGCCTTCATGATTATTGTCTCTTGAGGGTCAGCAAGATACTCGGTGAGGCTTTGATGGCTGAAGGTGGTTGGAAGCTGTAGACCAAGTGTGATTTCTAGAGGGAAAGGAGGAGTTAAAGCACTGAAGATGGAATTTATCAAATGAAGTAAATCATGAGTTTATATTAAATAATGAGAAAATCTAGAAATAGTAGTGGTGACTGCTTGAATATAACCCCTCGGTAAGAATCCTGTCAATGTGAATGAATATATACCGAGTATGTGCCTACCTACACTGAACCCGAGTTCAGAAAATATATTTTTCATAAGCGTCAAATATTCCACCTATGTAGATGCATTAGTCCAAGTCCAGCAGAATAACCTTGGAAGATCCAAACAAAGACAGTAATGGAATGTCCATGGTAATTATTTCCACTTCCTTCTAGGAATAAGTACATATGTAGTAGGAGCTAATTACCCACAGCCATGGATACATACCCACTAGCGCTGGTACCTACCTAGGTAGTCGGTATTATATCAACCATGCAAAGGGCCGCATTGGGACATCCCGTCAGAAGGTCGCTTTCTGAGCTCGAATTTATGACTGTTTAGGAAGGTGGTCGTCTCTCTTCTCTAATTCAATGTTCTCTTCTCCCAGTTCCACTTCCTCAACAGGACCAGTCATTGTTGAACTGGAACTCTTCTGTCGCCATAACATACCTCTCCTTTCTAGAACATATAGCAGTGGTATAGTAAGAAGGGCAAGGGCTGCAAAGAGAACAAAACACCACCCCGGACCAAGTTTCACAAGAAGCAAATCCAGTAGAGCAAGCATGCCTGCCGACATTTCACATCGTACAAAATTATTCGCCGCCTGGGTCGTGGCGGGGCCTTCAGGATGAAGGTCTACGAGAAGAATGCTCGCGGAGGTAAAGAAGACCTGTATGGTAAGGCCGATAAAGAATTGAAGAACAAGAGGCACGGCCATATGCTTCTGACTATCAGCATTGTCTGGAGCAAGCAATTCTCATGGTAATATATACTCACAGCCCGGTATTGAAGAGACCAACCGTAGCCAATTATCAGGAGACAGCATACGAGAAGGAAGTATTTGACGATCCGCAGACGAGCTTCCTCGACTGGAAACGATGCAAGATTATGATCCTTGCTCTGGTCCACAGGTATCTTGTGCCTGGAGGCCGCCGATCGATATTCAATATCGAGCAACTTCCCTATATCCAAATTAGCAAACACATTAAGATCGAAAGTAGGGAGCAGCTCTATCGTACCAGCAGCAAAGGCACTGATTGCGCAGGCGACACCAAAGGGAAGGTACGTCAATCCTGAAACTAAGCCTGAAATGTGATATATTTGAACAAATAAGGTTGATAGGGACGCTTGGAGACAGGTGTATAATGTATAGTAGACTCCAAAAGATCCGATCACAATGGCAGTACCTGGTCGGCTTAGAGGAGCTAGGAATGCCCAAGGTTTAGGGATTTGGCACGAGCGCGCTTTTGGGGTAGGCATTTGACGCTCGACCGTAAGTTTGGAAGGCGACAAAAAAGGAAATAGAACTCGATTTACTCCTCGTGTTTCTACACAACCATCGCCGACGACATGTCTAGACGTCTCTGGTAAGAATAGAATAATTGCAAGGAGGCAACAGGGCGAAATGGCGGCGAGAAACCAAAATATTGATCTCCAGCCCCATCTCGACATCAACAATCCACTGATAACGGGCCCAACACTCGGTGGTGTATTGAGGAAAAAGGATACGACTCCTGAATATCCGCCCCGTTCAGAGGGAGTAAACAGATCGCCTAGGACACCATATGTTACAGAGTATGAGCCTGAGATACCTGCACTCTGAACCATTCTTAGAAAGAAGAGAAGGCCAAAAGAGGACTGTAGCGCCAGGCCTATATTAGCTGCAACGTACAGGGCTAGTGTCACGATAAAGACAGGCCGACGGCCGAGTGTGTCCGCAGCATTTCCCACGATGGAAGGAAAGATGCCCGACATGATGAGGTAGGCTGTGACAGTCAGATTGATCCGTTCAGTGGAGACATCTAGATCCGAGGCGATTGAAGGGATCGCTGGGAAGTAGATGAAACTGCTGAGAGAGGAGAACCATCCGGCGAAAGCAACAAGGGCAATGATCCATCTTTTCTGTACGAGGCTGAACGCAGAGTAAGGCAAGGACTCATGATCAGGAGGAGCTACTGTTCTCTGTGTGGTGGCATCTGTCTCTTGAATCTCTAGGTCATGATTAAATGGCCCTTGAGCTAGCTTTATGGTCATTGCACCGATTATTCACGGTGATATCCCGTGAATCGTATGTTATCGAGAGATCCATTCGCACATTTAGATGTAGGTGCGGGGTACGGAGTACGTAAGGCACGAAGAAAAAGAACATTGGAAAACATACACTAAGAGGGATTCCCCGGTAGTCACCAGCGTGTCGTCCGATAGCCACAAGTACCCTTTCGCTATCTTAAGGTATAATATCATTGGATCGCACTCTTTCCCCTGAAACGCTCGGCCTCTTGGCATCCGCACATGGTTCTATTGTTCGCGTCCTATACATAAACACCATGGACTTGTGCACTCCCATAAATCCGGATCCTCTAGTGTGTCTATTGGTACCAGAGTGTGTCTTCAATATGTCCATGGACCGAAAGAAGATGGACAATGCTGCAAGAAAGCACATTATTGAGAAATCTATCCTGCCTCGCTTCAAGTCTGTCCAATGTATGCGAGTCATTCGTTTCGCTTGGCCTGCCGCCATATCCTACGCATATAATTGCCGGTAGGGGACTAACCATCGCAACCCGTCAACTAGGTGATGGCACTATTGCTTGTATCCGGCTTTTGCCTACAACCAATAAAAAATGCAGACTCGCCCAAGGGAGCCTCTGGACTCGAACGTCATCAAACTTGATCTTGTCTTACCGCAGGCATCAAAATGGGCTCTACAAATGTGCCTGGAATCAACCTGCGAAACAACCAAGAGGCACGGCGAGTCCGAAGCACTATTTCTCAACTCGTTGTCGACCTTCTGGGGCTATTATATTAGAACCCTCACATGTACTTCTCGGAGATTCGTCTTTTGGGCTGGCCATTATTGGATAAAATGGATGCCCTGTCGTTCAACGCGATCGAGCAAATACCCTCTACAAGCCATGCCGGCATTCCATTAACCTCAATCCGGTATCAGCTGAGCACCAAGCGCTATCGCTATCGTCCCCGTTTGCAAGCTGTAGCTTATGATCTAGCATGCTCCGTCGTCGCCACACAAGTTTCCTAGGCACGTTGAGTCAACCAAGCTTATTATCAACCAGACAAAGCTCTCCACGGTCCATGCTGAAATATTTAGATGATATTATTCGGAGAAAATATCGGAAGCTACTCAAGCCCACACAATGCCACGATCGATAGGTGCTGGTCAGCCAATTATCAGATATACGAAGGCCACCACTCTTGGATCTGGACTATTCGGTTGTGGCGGTAGTTTTTGAACTGGGACCTGCCAGAAAGGCCGAAAGTAAATCGGAAAATACATTAAGGCCCTGTGGCCGGAAACTGGAATTTGTTGTTATATCAGATCGGTCTTGAGAAATATTGGCGAATAAGGTGAGAGGAAGTTCCGCGATAACGAGGGCTGCGCGATGAAATTGTGAATGGCAAATAGCGTGGAATAGATGGTGAGATCACTTGACTCTATTTGCTTCTGCGCGTACGTAGATACATTACATACAATTTTGCAACCCTGGTATCATTTGCTGTCCAAAGATTTTACCCTCCTATCATATATGCACCCATATCTCGTAGATTTGCCCTCCTGTTAATACCAGTAGGGCATTTGCGTCGAAACTTTGTGATCATGATAGTCACAATAATCCAAAGCCACCAGGTTGCACCTTTTTGACGCGTCTTCCAGAGTATATTCATTACGCGCGCGGTGAAGGCAGGAAGCGGGTGCGGAGGCATGCACTCGATTGCATGAACTCCCACATTCCAGGACTAGCTGGCCATAGATTAGTGGTGAAGGATAAGATGATTCAATCACCGAGTGTCCAAAAAATGGCTTTAATTCCAAATGGTCCGTTAGTATTTTGTTCACGAGAGGGTGCCGTGTACATCATCCTAAAAGGGCTTAGGCTACTAAGATGCCCGAGGCCAACCTAGACATGCCTATATCCCTTTGTCGAGCTTGCGCAGATGGCTATATGGACTTCGTCAAAGTCTTCCTAGAACACGGTATGAGCATTAACAACAAGGGACATGGATTTGGGACACCAATCTACCAAGCATTCATATATGGAAAGCTGAAGGTGCCGGAGCTTTTGCTGCACAATGGTGCTGATGTGCACATTAGGGGAAGAAATTTTCCCCTGCGACACTGGTGAGTAAACAGCGCCTATGATTTTGCTCAATTCAGATGTAAGGAAGGGGCACGAAAATGGAAGAGTATTCCATACCGCTGGTCCTACAATACTGGGGCCGTCTTTGTGCGAGTTGTATATATCGATCATATCCTAGGGGCAAACGATCGTTCAAAGCCTACTACAAGGCAAAGAAGCTGTCAACTATGCCATTTCGCGGCTGCTGGAAGAAAGGTAACGATCCCAAACAAACGGTTACCTACTTCGTATCATGCTTACTTGACGCGATTCTTACATACTTAGGTCAGCGCCGAATAAGGACAGGCCAAGGTTGTAAAGTGGCTGCACAAGCGGCCTATTCCCCTAGGAGAATATATCACAAAAGGATCCAAGTTCGCAAGGAAGGATCCTAGTGTGTCTTGCATGGGAGTACATTGACGCTTATCAAGTCTTTAGGGAAAATCGTCCGAGACATCCAACTTATTAGCAAAACAAATTTCCAATTACAGTCACTAGAACTATATCTATCTAAATGAAGACTTTCACGAATTACATCAAACAAAACAAATTCAGGATAGGGTTTTTTACCAGGATCCGAGGTAAACCTGCAAGGGCACCATGTTATACGCCTCGTTTTGGTACGTACTTTGTAGCATCTCGAGTGTGTTTAAATCTTGATTCTTTCAAGCCAATCCAATGCATGGCGCAATATATGCCAGAAATTCGTCGTTATTGAGTGCCAAGTAATGTCCAAGGACTAGGCGTAAGATTCACGGCCGTCAGATACCATTTTATCTCTGATTCTTATCATTGAAAACACTGAGTCGTTTCGCCTGTGCTTAAATACCGACATCTCTAAGACAGGCGGGTGGTTGTAAAGGCAATCTGCCTACTGCTATGATTCGAGCGGAGTTCCAGGATGGCGAAACGTGTTTGAGCAATGTGAATGAGCCCAGAGTCTTTGGCCATTTTTTTGGAGGGTTTGGTGGAGACAAAGAAGGCGGGCTGCCGGGGACATCAATAGTGGGGCTGGGCGATTCAATCCAATTATAAGCAAACAACTGCTCCACATTCGCGATGGATGGCCCAATCTTCCAACATCTGTTAACTCCAGGCGAGGTATGCCTGCGACCCAAAGAGAGCCCATTGTTGCCTTGCTTGGTTGGTGATATTACAGTACAGTAGCCAATGGGAATGAGATTTGGGCTGAGTTCCTTATGTATTTGTATCAGTACAATTCTTGTCTTACCCCTCATGGCTTTGGCCAACACATACTTGCATAATCTGGTCTTATTTTGTGTATACTGTTTGTCTAGTTCACATAGAACTTCTGGGGAATGACTCTCCTTTGCCGAATGGGAGATTCAATCATGGTGATGTCTCATTACATTTCATATGGGAAAGGGTTCTTCTCGAGTCAGGATACGGTAGCGTGTCTTTATGGGTATCTTTTGGAAGCATTTGGGGTTTAGATGCTACAGTTGCTTTCGGTGGCCCATAATGGCCACATCCAGACTGCGGCAGCAGTAGCCGTAAAACAAGCAGTCAGCGTAATTGACCAAATAGATAGGCACTACGCATTTCCTTATGACCTGTCTCCTACAATATAGCGTTTATAACTTGGGAATTGTGCATGTAGAACAGCTCATACTTGCATACCCCCTCTTTACCTACCTTCCTCTACAAATAGAGCCGTCACTGTGCAAGCTACGATCTCAAAAATCCGAATCGTCTACTGTGATTATCTACGGTGCTATTGCAAAAGGTGTTCATAATGATCCAAACCCTCTCTGGTCAGATTCTTCCAAGTTCAGAGACTCTATCTCTGAACTCCGACCAGAAATTTCCGAAGATCGAGTACAATCAACCACTGTCATCGTGAGGGCTTTCAACCAACTTCACTCGAATTTGACTGACTCGTCAACTTCTGCAGATCTTACGAATATCCAATCATCACAATATATATCGGAGAGAAGAGGTATGGTATCTTGGGCTCTCATATTCGAAAGTATCCTCTATTGGGTCACGGTTCCCCACGAAATACACACGTCACACTTTCCGATGTTCATGAAGATGTCGGCCACACCTTAGTACATTTCTTATACTCGGGTACTTACGAGACGATCAACTCGCCACTCGATGAAAATATATCCTATATCGAACGAGAGTATCGAAGAAGTGTTCTAGTCTACCATGCGTCTCGGAAGTACCACATTACCGACCTCGAGATTCTTGCTAGGAAGTACATTGAATACTTTGGCGAAGCGATCTCCACATTTGGAATACTGCACTCGGCGAGAGAAATATTCTCTAAGCTTCCTGAAGACGAAGTTTGGCTTCCGGCTTACATAAGAAAGGTTCTACAGCGGTCATTTGTGTCAGGCAATTCACGATTCAATATTGATGATCTGTCTGGCATTTTGAGGGATCATGACTCTTTTAGTAGAGCAATTATGTTATCGGTGATCGACATTCTATCTTCGCATATCCAAATCTTGGAAAACGAGTCCAGATGCCAGGCCCATTTTGCATCAAGAAGTCCTGCCAAGTTTGGGGCTGACTTCGCTATTCCAGCCAAATGGGGATCCACTGACCGAGTGAGAATAAATGAAAGAAATTTCACAGACGAGCTCAGCTCCACTGAAGATTTGGTGGTGATTGAGGAGTCTATTGCCTCTGACGAGTTTCCTGCTCCGGAAGAGTGTGCTGCTCCGGAAGAGTGTGCTGCTCCGGAAGAGTGTGCTGCCCCAGAAGAGTGTGCTTCTCCGGAAGAGCGGCCTGCTGCGGAAGAATCTGCTGCTCCGGAAGAGTGTGTTGCTCGGGAAGAGTATGCTGCTCGGGAAGAGTGGCCTGCTGCGGAAGAATCTGCTGCTCCGGAAGAGTGTGTTGCTCGGGAAGAGTATGCTGCTCGGGAAGAGTGGCCTGCTGCGGAAGAATCTGCTGCTCCGGAAAAGTGTGTTGCTCCGGAAGAGTGTGCTGCTGCGGAAGAATGGCATGTTAAACCCGATGTGACTGATGTCGCCACTGCCAGTCAAGCCGATGCTAAAGATAGCCTGGCCAAGACCCTGCTGCCAGATATGGCTCTATATCACGACTGGGAAACACTAACTGCGGTAAAAAGGCGCAAAAGGTGTAAGAAACTAAAGAGGAGAGGCCTACCGATCCCAGACGCGAACGGGGCTATTTCAATCTCGTTGATTTGAAAGCTCTCTTCTTGGTAGGTGGTATCTTACTTTTTCTTATGCATTTTGTAGGCATGGTGGTAGCCTAAAGAGGAAGAGATGGAAAGGGAGATGCAGACGCGCAAAAATGTGAAAATTGTTGTAGTCGAGAGGTATAAATTGATTAATTGAGAGAGAGACATTTTAACTAGAAAAATCATGAAGCAAATGGGGTTAAATGTGTACCCGGGTAACCCGCAATGGGCTTGCCGATGTTGGTTCGGGTCATGGCCGAGAATGGCCACCTACGGATGTCGGCGTAGTCCAAGATATAGGGACCTCGTAGACACTGGAAACAGGGTCGCTATGTAAAATAGAGCTGGTTCTGCAGGACCCCTAAAACGAGGCTCAAAGAGAGCATAGTGTCTGCATTACGCACATCCATGGATATATACAAGAGATACATAATGTACTGAGCTCTGTAGCGTAGTGGTGGCCACGTAAGAGTCCCAGTTCGTACAACTATGTTGACGTATATTTGTCAGATCATTCATCGCCGACATACTTACCAATCAAGTATAACATGTCATCCAATGCTTCGCCCCTCGCTTTGGTACCGGGAACATGTGCGGAGTACATAATCTTCTCCTTGAGACAGTACAGACGGTTCCGGTCGTCGTACTCATCGACTGGCTCATCCGGCTTGAAAAGCTTGAAATACGAGTTGCGGTATCTCGGCGCGTTCATGAGGTGATGGTTCACCCGCCACATCCCGATCGCCATCTCATGATGAGCATAGTATGCGCACGCGTCAAAGATGTAAATGTTCTCCGTACGTGGGTCCGTTCCTATGTTCTGCTCCCAGAGGTCGCCATGAATCAAGCACGGCTTGACAGTCCGATTGTCTTCATACAAGCGACTAAGAAGCCGGGGTACAACTTTATCTAAAATCAATTTCATAGCGTCATCGAGTCTCGTCCAGTGCCCGTTTGCCCGGACGTCGAGATTGTACACTCCTTCTAGCAGCTTGCCGTAAAAGGAGACCCAGTTGCTATCCCATTGGGTCACCAGCGGGAGCTTCCCGTCATAAGTAGTGACATGGAAGCCAAACTGTCCTGTAGGAGAAACGCTGGAACGGTGAAGCTCGGAAATGCTTTCTGCCAACTTCGCTTCGTCAGGCGTACGATGATCAATCTCCAGGTAATCGCACATGAAGAAGTGGTCGTCAGAGTCCAGACACTTCCCGTATCCCTTGGGCGCAGGGACAATGGAAGGCATAGTCTTGTATAACTCAGACATACACAAGAACTCTCCTAACACCCGCGGCCCAGCGAGTTCCCCTTTGACAATCTACGGGCCCATGTCAGTGAAAATGGACCTGAGGAGACTAATGGCTGCTCAAGCCCACTAACTTTCAAAAAATAAGCGTGTAGCGTGCCATTACTGTTCTTGACCGTGATCTTCGCTGTAGATGCCCAGGCGGAATTACCACTTGGCTCTGCGGACAATACTACCTGCCCCTCGGTGAGAACTAAGGAACCACGGAGTTAGCAACGACCACATTTCAACAGGTTGATCGGTATCCGAACCATTGAGCACGGCTCTGTCAAGGATAAAATGGGAGATCACTTCCACGCCCCCGGGTACAGAGGGGGGGATTACTTCCACGCGCACAGGGGAAGTAGCCAGCGTCGAACTCATTTTGATATAGGTAGAGTGGGTAAATAGAAACGAAGATTAATATGAATGTCTGTTAAGGTTCCAGGAACAACCTGGAACTTATATCCTGTGTCATAAGCCGCACCCATAGTGGCCTGTCTGGTTCATCAAATCGATATGGAGAGGACCAGGGGATTGGTGGGGAGAGGAAGGACGGGAGGGGAGCGAGCCCCGGCATGAGCCAGACCCAATAGAGAGCCAACACGTCGGTCATGCTAGTCCAAAATCTCTGCTTCGACCAAGCCTCGCGAAATGGTGGCGCTGGACTGCAGTATGTGCTTGAGGCGCTGGACTGGTCAGCGTATAGGTTTTATAGGCCTTGATGATACGAGTGGGCCATATCCGTGGACATATTTTCGCCCCCACAGTAAGCCATGCGACAGACCCCATTTGATCCCGCCCATACCGCCAATATTATTACACCCCACTGGAAAACAGACCTCTCAGTGGAGAAATGATCCACCGAATTGTCTAAATTACTATGGCGCTAGGATTGCAGAGGCTGCAAAGCCATCTTCTGGTCGCTTAGAAGAACCTCTGGACTGTCACCTGGCACCCACCAACCCTTACCAACCGCTTTCCGATTCATCGTCGAGTTCACATATGAATCTGGTGCATGTTCCGCGTGTAATGGTGGAGGCCTTTGGTGGAAGCCAAAATGGTACGTTGAAATACCCGTCATTGCTGGAAACCCAGTGTTGCCAGAAGCGAAGCGCCTGGCACGCCCCCAGATGCTTCAGTGCCCGGTGTGTTTCCGCGACTCGTGTCTGCCAAAAGGGACTATATGAGTAGTGACTCCTATATCCGACGGATCCCTTGCGCCGAACCTATCTCAGTGGGCGGGCTTGCTGACACTCTTCAACTTCGGCTGGATAGTGGAGACGACTGAAATCGAAACATCCAGCCCAGACTCCCCGACTGGATGACCTGGATGACCGCGTCGACTTGACGTCTCAGAGCCAGAAACAGGATCCCCCGATATCTACTCCCTTGGAACACCCACTCCATAATCGACGACGGAGTTCGGGTGTAGGCCAGTTGTTCAAGGATCGCAGACCGTCGGTTACATCCAGACGGACAACTCAACTCAGTGAGATTTCTAATGCACAGAATCAACTATTTCCATCGACGTCCCCGGAACATCAACGGCGCCGCTCGCAAGATCGCCGAGATGACCCAATGGGCCTCACGGTTCTCCACGCCCCAGAGTCAAAATACCGGACCGTGGACATCCTGTTCATACACGGACTCGGAGGCACTAGTCTACGGACATGGTGCAAGAATCGGGACTTGGAGTTTCTCTGGCCCAAGAAGTGGCTGTCGGAGGAACCAGACCTGTCAACAGCACGCATCTTGACGTTTGGCTACAACGCAAACTTTGCCACAAAGAAGGAGCAGGCGTCCTTGTCAATTGGCGATTTCGCCAACGACCTGCTGTTTCACATGAAATATGACGACGATGGTGATGACAAGATGGGCGAAGTGCCCATCATAATTGTCGCACACTCGATGGGAGGTCTTGTCTTCAAGAAAGCTTGTATGTGATCGAATATGGAGGATACTCAGCCGATGATTATGTATTGAATGCACCTACTAATTTCAGTGGCAGTCATCCATGGGCATCTTAACGATCAGTATCGCAAGATCACATCTAGTATCAAAGCTGTTCTCTTCATGGCTACTCCGCACCGGGGTACTGATCTTGCAGAGTCCCTGAACCGGATTCTTACCAGCTCCATCTTCGGCCATTCGCCGAAGGATTACGTTAGAGAGCTGACGAAAGGCAGCACTACCATCGACGAGCTTAATGATACATTCCGCCATCATGCGGCGAAATTGCAGATATTTTCGTTCTATGAGACTCTCACTACAGCTGTTGGACCAATGAATGTGATGATTCTAGAGAAGTATTCGTCATTGTTGGGCTACCATAACGAAACTCCAGAGCCTCTGATGGCAAACCATCATGACGTGGTGAAATTCTCCAGTCGGAATGACCCGAACTACAAGTCAGTGCGAGGCGCTCTGCGTAGCATCGTCAATACAATGAGATTTTCGAAAACACACCAGAATGATACGGAGAAAAACCTTGAAATAATCAGAAAGTGGTTGGGAGTGACGGGGCCACCGGAAGAAGACTTGGTTTCGCTTCGATCCGTGCGGAAGGCAGGAACATGCCAGTTTCTTCTGCAAAAGCCCGAATTCGAAGATTGGCTCGACTCAGATGTTCCCCATATCCTCTGGGCACACGCTCCTCCAGGGAGTGGAAAATCGATTCAGTGCTCCTTCGTAATCGAATCCCTTCAGCTGCGCCAAGAAAGCTGTGCGTACTGGTTCTTTAAGGATGGCGACGTTCAGAAGCGTTCTCTGAGCAATATGCTTCGCTCAGTGGCCTACCAAATTGCGGTCGAAGATGATTCATTTCGGCGAGCACTTATGGAAGTCGTCAAGTCCGGTATGCATGTCGACAAAGCAGATGCGAGGACGATTTGGCGAAATATCTTCGCTTCCAGACTTTCAGCCATCAGCTCGGTGCTGTATTGGGTCATAGATGGGTTGGATGAGTCGGAATCGAGCAGAACTTTTATCGATCTCATCTCAAATATTAGCATGCCCCAGAGCAACATCCGACTCCTCTTCTTCAGTCGCCCACTGTCAAACATCGGTCAAGCCGTCAATAGAGCAAGGAGGCGAATTACTATCACAGACCTCGCTTTGACAGACAACTTGAACGACATCCGTCTCGTGGCTGCAGATGAGATGGAGTACTTCCTCTCTAGTGATGAGTTTGAGGATTTCAAGCACGAAACCATTGAAGAAATTACATGCCGCTCACAAGGCAACTTCCTGTGGGCCAGTCTCATCCTCAAAATGGTCGTCAATTGTCATCGCCAAGAAGAAGTCAAACAAGTTCTACGTACCACACCAGATGGCATGGACAAGCTCTATCATGGAATGACCGCGGCCATTACAAAAATAGACCGCGAGGAAAATATAAGTCTTCGTAAGATACTTCTTTCTTGGGCCATGTACTCGACCAGACCTATTAGACTTGAAGAGCTCATGGAGCCCTACGCGACCGAGCTCCACACCGTCATAGATCTCAAACACACAATTGGCGAAGTCTGTGGTCAGTTTGTGGTCATCAACTCCAACAATCAGGTCGTGCTGGTCCACCAGACGGCTCGACAATACCTCAGAGCATGCACCGAGCTTCCATTTTCCCTCGATGCGTACGAGGTGAACGAAGAGCTTCTCTTTCAATGTCTAACATTCCTTTGCGATCTGTCCCTAAAAACGAAAATCCGACAGCGCAAGACTCCCATCTTTGTCTCGTATGCGTCTGTTTCCTGGGCTCTCCACCTGAATCGCTCGTCCGTTGAATCTGATAGGGTACTCAAGATCCTTGTTAAATTCTTCGGCGGGAACTTTCCATTGCCTTGGATTCAATTACTAGCTATGAATGGGCATCTTTCGCATTTGGTGGCAATATCCTCCCATCTCATGAGCTTCGTCCGCCAACGAAGGAAGCTCGACGCGATCAAGCCGGCCCCGCTACTTCGCTTGCCAGAACTATCATTGCTAGAAACATGGGCTGTAGACCTCCTGAAAATGACAGCGAAATTTGGGATTCATTTGAGTGATGATCCCGACGTGATCTACAAATACATTCCTCCCCTCAGTCCAGAGAACTCGATGCTTTACCAGAAGTACGCAAACAAATCTTCAGCTACGATATCCGTCTCCGGTATAACAAATACCGACTGGGATGACTGTCTTGCCCGAGTGTCAAACGGTTCTGATTCTGCCTTGCATATTGCGGTGTCAATGGAGTATCTTGCTATTGCGAACGGCCGACCGAACGGCAGGATTCGGCTGTGGAGTAATGTCATTTTCCAAGAGCACTCTGGCTTCAATCCTGGCGAGCCGATATCTTCCATCTCTTTTAGCAACTCCGGCTCGCTTCTGGCCTGCTATTGCCTGGATAATACCTATGTGTGGAGAGTAAGTGACCGGACTGTCGTCGCCAAGATTGCGAGCCCCTACCAAGAACGACCGAAATGTTTGAGGTTCGGACAAGACGAAGCATTTCTCATCGTTGCCACTGACTTTCGTCGTGTCTACCGACTGGATTTCTATAACGACAACCCGACTTGGCTTAGCTATGGCCCTTCTCTTCTCCTGGAAACTTCACTGCCAGAGGGGGCGTTTATCAATACCCCATCATCGGTTGACTTCAACCCAGATTGCACACAGCTTGCTGTCGCCTATCGAAACTTTCCTCTGGCCGTTTGGAATATTGACCCACCGGAGGTGATTGCCAGGTGCAGGCAAAAAGAGAACCAAGGACAGACAACGAACACAACCCCCTGGACAGGTGTCAACCGTGTGGTCTGGCATCCATTCAGTGGCCAAGTCCTCGGAATCAATCGTGACGGCAATATCTTCAAATGGGGTCCAATGGACGACAGCTATGAAGAGGTGAAACAGGAGTCAGATAATACGCCGTCGGATATCCAGTGCTGTCCCAATGGCCTTGTCTTCGCCACCAGCGACGTTAAAGGCTCAGTCAGGATTTACGACTACTCGCAGATGGTTCAGATGTATAAGTTGACTTCGGAGTCTATTGTCACGAATATTGCATTCAGCCCGGACAGTCGCAGACTCTACGATCTGCGAGGGTCATGGTGCAATGTATGGGAGCCAAATTGTTTGATTCGACTCAGTGATACCAGCATAGATCCATCTGAGGATAGCGAGAGTGTGAAGAGTTACGATCAGAAAAGAAAGAACAGCTTTGTCTTGGAACTAGACGACAAAAGCGGCTCCATGATCTCATTGCCGACGTCCGAAGCGCATGCTGATACCAAGCCGCCCATCACAGCAGTGGCAAACTGTGCAAGGGACCAGAGTATATTCGCTCATGCCACAGATGATGGGACAATTGAGATCTGTGACATGCAGACCAAATGCAAACACCTCATTACGGAGTTTACTTTCGGCATGGATATTGTCCACTTCGCTTTAGCCCAGGGTGGTGACTACATCGCGTACTGCTTGCTTGATGGACATGTCACGGTCAAGAGCATCGACTTGTCCTCAATCCCGGAGAGAATTTCAACGGAAACTGTTTTTGCTGAGACAAAGTCTACCAGCCGTGGCCAGATCAGACAGATTCTTTTCGATGGCAGCTCCGAGAGACTGTTGGTCTGTGGTGTGGAGAGACTTCAGGTCCTCTCCGTCGCAGACAGCAGCATAGTTGCTGAGATAGAACTCGACCCGGCGGATTCGCCTGCACAATGGGTCAACCACCCAACAGATTTGAACATTCTACTGGGCTTCACAGTCGGCGGGGTCAGCGCACTGTCTTGGGATACCCTCGAGATTAAGTATACACTGTCGCACAATTCTGGCAACAGCTCCGATATTCAGCAGCTGGCCCCATCTGTGAAATTGGAGGCTCTAGCACAGTCCTACCACCCGAAAATGCACCTCGCGACCATCTCAGAAGACACCACAAATGGCAGGCTTTCCCGCTTTGTGCTGCTGGATACGTCTGTGCTATACGAAGGTCACATCGACTCCCTTTCTCCTGTTAGCCTGGACGCTGTACATCTCCCGCTTCCTATTACCGAGTGCATGGAGCGGCCGGTCGGACTTCTCGCGGATGGCCGTCTCGTCTTTCTTGACAAGGCTCTATGGGTGTGCACTGCACAGCTGTGGTTACCATCCGTCCGTGGGTCGGAAACCACGGTGACGAGGCACTTCTTCATCCCCCGCGACTGGCTAAATAATACAGAGTTGGTACTGTGTAGGGTGCAGGCAGATGGTAAGTTCCTCTGTCCCAGTAAGGGTGAGATGGCGGTGATTAAGAGCAACATTGGGACGGATTGGTGAAACATGACACTTTGGGTAGGGTCATGATACGTTGGACTCCCTGTCTAAGCGAGGATTAGATCTACACTTGGAATATATACATCGGAATACTACATAGTAGATGTTATCTATAGGGACTTCATGACCCCTTTCAGACACCAATAGCCCTGGAGATTCTAGCTAGTTTTGTCATGAAATCCTTGTATACCTATTATGCCTTGTTATTAAGGCTAGTATCACCTCTCGAGGCAGACCGTTCAAATGGACAGATGAGCAAGGCGAATTTTGAGACAAGGAGTACGAGTACATCGTCAACAACGATAAATCCAAAGGTCGAACTCTCACCGTGTGCCACAGCCGTATCTGTTTACCTTAAGGTGATCATATCGGTAACGGAAGGATTCACCTTCATATTGAGGTGAACTTAGGACGGCATCCTAACTGCTTTGCTATCCACGCGTTACCAAGCGATCTTGTGAGTGGCCTAGCTTTCAGACTCAAATACCGAACCTCTTCCGGACAGGAAGTCGACTGGTATGCCCAAGGCGTTAAAGGGATCAAAGCTGTCTGTAAAGCAAATAGTCTAGTTGGCTTTTTGGCCAACGGAAAATCGCCTAAGGGTGTCTCTAAAACTCCCCCGAGATATCTTTACTACGAGCGGTCTTTTGCCGCAACCCGTTGATGGGCTGGTCAGATTCCATACCAGATAATTGCTTGCAGTGGGATCCTTGTTTTCAAACTTCATATCCTCTTGTCAAGAAGCAAGGTGTTACGTTAATTACTCGGCCTTTTTACACGATACTTATGTGACCTGACTACCTACATACACGTATGTAGGTGGAGCGTTGGAAAAGTAGCATGGATGTCTTTACTTGGTAGTTTCGTCCGTACAGACTGTCAAATTCGGACTATGGTCTTTTTTTCTTTGTTAGATAATTTGTTACTATTAAGTTCTAGCTCGAAGCAACTGCCATCTTTTGAATAATTTATATGGTATCGTTCTACTCTATAGATTCTGTATACTAGAGAATTCGGCATCCTTCCCTGACAACTTCCTATACCTTGCTAGCGGAGATAACACTCCCTAAGAACATCTACGTCTTGGAGAGACCTATAGCCATTAATCGTGTCAAGCCCACCACCCGGTGGGCCACACTCGACGACAGCATTTATTTTTACATCCACGGATGTTCTCATAATACCTAATTTGTCCATTGGGAGTAGGCCGTAACTATCGTGATATCACAAAAATTGAGACTATGGCCTCTGTGGCGCAATGGTAGCGCGTACGACTCCTATACAAAATCACTGGTAATCGTGAAGTTCCAAGTTCGAGTCTTGGCTGAGGTGTTTTTTTTCCTTTCCTCTTTTCTATTTTCTTCGTGTCTTTCATCTAATTTCCTTTTTGTGGTCTGGGCGATCAAGGAGGCTCTTTCAGGGGCACGGCGAACACCTGTAGACGGTAGTGCCGTCTAGGCTATTACCGGTTTTTCGCAAAAGACCGATAGATAGGGACTAAACTTCCGTTAGTTACTAACTACCTAGGTTCCGCTGGTAATCCTTTTTTCTCCCTCTAGCTACTAGAGGATTTGTAACGTAGGTGATCTATGTGTTGAGCGGGATTTTGAGAGAACGTTTCCTGACTGCATTAAAAGCTAGCTCTATGTTCTCCACTATACGGAGTACGGGCCTTCACTCTAAAACCACTATAGGACAAACCTAGACGTATACCTAGATAATAGCGACTACTAATTTGTTTAGGCGCACCTACATAAGAGCTTAGACAGCGCATTGGTCTACCGTCTATAGTAGTTTGGAAGACCTCTCACGATGATCAACTAACGTATCCCCGGGCTATCTATGATTCTACGATCTAGTCAGAAGCTCTATCTACGTTCAGGTTCCAGGGGGAAAACCTAGCTAGGTGTTTCGTCTACTCCGCTCTGACCGTGTTTCTGTAGTTAAATCTGTTAGGGGAGATTATACGCGTGTTTACAGGTAGCTAGTACCCAGGGTTTTTCTACTCTCTGTTGCTGGATAAGTCTATATGAAGGTCGCATTGACTCACTTTCCTGTGATGCATTAAGCGCCGATTATATTCCGCATCATATTACCGAATTTATGGAGCAGCCGGTTGGACTTCTTGGGGATGACCGTCTTATCTTTCTTGGCAAAGGTCTAACTATGGTGCGGCGAAGCACAAGACTTTGGTAAGGTCATGGGGTCATACGTTGGACTTCATGGCTACATGTGCAATATTATCATCAGATTACTACATAAACATAGTAGATATTCTTTATGGGGGCTTCATCGCCCTTCAAGATTCCAATAGAATTTAGCTAGTTATGTCATGGAATCCTTGGCGAATATGCCTTGTTATTAAGGCTAACATCACTGCTCAATCATGTAGTTATGTAGTTGCTTACCTAGGTACTCTTGAGTGTTATCGTCACTAGCATTTGGAGGATCGACATATATATCGTAGATCGATGTAGATCAGGGTTCATGGAATCCCTCGAGTCCACACGTCATCACCGAAAAATGGGCCTCGCGCTTGTTCGAATGCGGCATCTTCACTCCACTTAGATCGTTCACTAGCGCCCATGGAGCTCTGAGTGGCTTCGGAACAGATCGATCTTCCCCATAAAAAATGTCAAAACTCCCCCAAATTCCCCCCAGCGATGATGCAATGGCTTCCCAATCGACGTCACGGGGATGAAAGAAGCTTTCCGGACTTCCATTCCATATCCACACACTCATAGTTTTGTTCCCTGCGATTCCTCTTTCTTTTTCTTTCCTACTTCAGTTGTCTCTAAATTTGTTGCAGTTCCTGAAATATGGCAACTGTGCAAATGACTCGTCAGCCCCGGCTGGCAGATGATGGTAAGACGATTCATTTCAATAATCTCCTGTGCTCGGATCGCTAACATCACGTGAAACAGCCGCGACAGCTGCCCTATATGTGACAAAGCCTGAACGTAGGGCATCTCTCCGCGCCCCGACCGCAACCAACACCCAGCACTTCAGTGAGTATCATCCCTCGATACGATAGGCGAATAAAAGCTGACAATGCGCCTTGCGGCAGACACACGCGCGGTCGGTGGTACTCCAAAACTCAGCCACGCCTCCGCTGCCTCGGCTCTCGCGCACGCCAATCGCAAACCTGTCGAGGTATGGAGGCCGCCGGCTAGACAGCCTGCCGCTGAGAAGGCTGCATTATGCGTGAAGGATTACGCTCCGCCCCAGCAACCCCAAACCACCACCCAGCACAGTGCAGAGGGACTGGGAGCGGCAATGCTCGCTGTTCGTGAAAAGAGAGCCTCTGTGTGTCAGGCCCCCACGTCAGCTGCCCACAGACGTGGCAGCTCAGTAACATATAATTACAACTATACAGCCGTCGGTGGTGACCCGAGGGACAAGGCGCTCAAGGCCGCGTCGGGCGCCTACACGCTCTCGCGTAAGAGAGCCGACTCGGCACCCAGTGAGCCAGGGGTTACCTCCGAATTACCATATGGCCGTCCAGCCGATGGTGCGCGACACGCTAGCGTGGAAGAGGACCCTCTTGACCACTTAGACCCTGCTATTGAAGCAAGCCGGATCCAACATGCGGCTAACACTAACCCGAAGGTGTATACTTCATCGCCACCTGTCCAAAGCGAAATCGAGGAACAAAACTACCGGAACTCGCAACGCGCTGCTGCCATCTCAATGGCGAAGGACATGTACAGAGTCACCAGCACAAAGAAAGAATCCGGCCAATCGCCCGCCCTCATAGCAGCTCAAAAAGGACAGAGTCAACTGGGCTACCGCAAGACCGTATCAACCGCGGATGGGGCTGCCCTCCGACGTGCGATCGCCCTACAAGAGGCAGCGCAAAAGCGAGCTGCCGAGAAGCTCGCGCTCATGCAGGATGAGCATGCTGACTACCAGCGATATTATGGCACTGCACCTCAGCCACAACGGTCACGCTTGACATCCCGCCGCAAGAGAACTTCAAGCGATGCGGATGCCTCTCAGACCGACGCGGAGCAGTCGCGGCAAATCCGGAGCCAGATGACCACCCTGCGGACCAAGTTGGACCAAGTAGATGAGCAAAAGACAAAGGATCGTGAATTGCTTATGCAGGCTGCCCGCCGCAATGTGGACCAAACCCTCCAGGACATGGAGGCACAAATGTACGCGGACACCGGTCGCCCTCCGCCTTCTGTACAGAAGGAGTGGGATGAAGTTGCCCAGGAACGCGTGCGACGGGAGGCAGAGGTTTACGAAGACACTACCGTCCGAGGGAATCGAGTGAGCATCGGCGGCCAAAAATACATGGACATGGCCGATATCGACGCCATCGCTCGGTCTCGCCTCCAGCCTGCTCTCGATGAGGTTACCGAGGACGCTGAGCTACGGAGAGCCCATGATATCGAAGCCCGCCTGGATGCTGAGGAGGAGCAGAGACATGCTGCCGTGGAGCGTCAACGCGAAGCTGAGGTGAAGGAGTTGGAGAAGCAAGAAAAAGGTTGGTTGCCCTGTCTTTCCCTCTCTCAATATATCTCTGACCAATAAATTAGATGCAAGCAAGCGCGACAAATCCGAGAGCAAGGTTCCCAAATTCTTCTTGTGGCGGAAGAAGGGCAAACGAGCTCGGGTTGAGAAATCTGAGACCGAAGAGGCTCAAGCTGTCTCACCTGTCTCCCAGGCACCTGTCTCCCAGGAGCCTGTCTCCCAGGGGGCCGTAGTAGAGCAGGCTCCGACTACAGCCGCAGACAGCAATATCTCGACGGTGACCATCCCCGACCAACCTTCTATTCAGACAGAGGACAATGTTTCAAGGGTCACCATTCCTGAGGAAACTTCCAATGTGACAGAGACACCCGGTCCCGCGACCGTTGTTGCAGCCACCTCCGCTGTCCCAGAGGCTCAACCTTCAAAGCCCGACGAAAACGACGCGCCCGCGGCAGTCCCACGGCGGCCGACACGAAGCCAGACTGAGCCGCCCCAGATCGAGCAGCGAGACGCCGCCGCCTCAGGCCCAACAATTGTACACTACTTCACGCCACCAGTCACAAGCCCGCGCGCCGATACCAAGCTCAAGAACTGGTTCCGCGATCGTCTCGTTCGCCGCTCCAGTGGCCCAGTCCCCATCTACCCACACCAGCCAGGCCCGGAGTCAAGCACAGACAACGAACCCGCTTTTCAAGGCGGCGCCACTCTAACCGGTCGTGACGAGCCGCGCCGTGCAGCACTTGGCTCGCACCCCCCTGGCGTGGGTGAACCTGTCGCGACGCACAACAGATCTTCGAGCTACTACAGCAACGACCTTGACGTGACCAAGACTAAAAGTGCCGACTCTGCGCCAAACTCTACCAAGCAAAATGGCAATGGTAAGAAGAGGAACCGTCTGAGCAGGACGCTCCTCAGGGCAGTCTCGCGTAGTCCGGAGCAGTCGAACGATGATGAATCCCGTCATGACTCGGGAGTACAATCTTCGTCTAAGGATGTCGGCGGTGATATCCAGAGTCTGCAGGAAAGTAGTATTGGGCAGAGTCTTCCTGTGCCGCCTACTATTGGCGAGACGGTGAATGGGAGAAGAGAGTCGAGGTTCTCCGAGAATCTGTGATTCTCATATTGAATGTTGATGTGTATGTCTATTGGAAACGTTGACTTGATGTACGATTTGTTATTCTGGATCTTACGGGGTGATCTATTGGTGTTTTTGGAACTTGAATCGGGTGATTCTGGGGGATATTGGGTTGGATTGTTTAGTTTTCTAGTAAAGTTTTTGGTGCTTCGTATATAGGTACTTGATCTAATAACGATGTCCTTATGGAACCCTCGCAGTCATTGGACGGACGTGTCTTTCAAGATGACCATCCCTGTCCAAATCATTCACCTCCTTCGCTTCAAACCAAAGCCCCAATCAACCAAAGCGAGTATCAGTGGCGAGCTCCATAGGAACGAATACCTAAGAGGGGTCTTGGTGACCGTCTCCACAAGTGGTCTAATCTGGATGTTGCCTACACCACCTTAGTCCTCTACCTTCCCATTCCACTCATCCTCATATCTATGTAGTAAGATATAAGAAAATTTAGTCGCTGATATAGCCTTGTTATGTCTTTTCTGGGGTCTTTTTTGGGGTCTGTTTAGTGGTCCTACTCTTACGTACTTCCTTAGACGTATCCTTTTCTAGATTTTATTCCCTTTATTAGTGCTGTACTTAGAAGGTTAATAAGAATAAGCCGTCACACTAGCGGCTACATTTATAAACGGTTGACGGTGTCACCAAGCCATTTTTCTATTATTTTCAAAGGTGTATCGCGCTTGTTCTCTCCATTTGAACTGTTCATATCTGCTCCATACTCAAAAAGCAATTAGATCGCTTCATCCGGTGCTTCGTGATGAACTGCCATATGCAGAGGCGTGTTACCCTTGAGTGTTCTTGCATTCACATCGGCACCGGATTTCAACAACAGCTCTATGACTCGGATATTGGCGAGTGGACCAGCAACCGCTATATGTTGAAAGTGAAAGAAGTGAAATTGACATTTTGTTTGAGGTTGTTGGTAAAGGAGAGAAAGAGTCACTGGCAGGGAAGGTGCCTACATATGTAGGTAGTGACCTCCAAGCAATTACCAAATACGGCAACGGAGCTGACAGCATCACTATGAAGGACATCCAAAAAGGCATCCAAAAAGAACCTCGGAACATCGCAGCGCGGAGTATATATGTAGGTAAATAATATCGACCTCATTCATGCCGGCACTACACACATAGAGTGGTTCGCCATTGGCCGCAAGCCAGTGTTTCCACGTTATATATACTCTAGACCAGAGAATTGCATCAAAGTCTCGTCAGGTCTGAATTACCGTATCTGGCGATGGACGTTTGAAAGCGATGTCGGAGTAGGCTAGAGCATAATGCTGCTCTCAGTACATGCGTACTGATCATTTGTGACATTGACATTTAGAACTTGTTGAAGTGAATGGATGCAAGGGAGACAGACGCTGGAAATAGAACGTTACGTGACTCACCTGGCGGATAAATATGGTATGTACATCTCTAGGTATATATAAAGCTGGTGGCCTTCACTTTCGTGGCCTTTTCATTTTTAGTTCTTTCCCTTTTTCTTCACTTGTCTTTCTCTCTTTGACTTCTTTTGTTTCTCTTTATTTCCTCCTTTCCCTTTTGACTTTTCAAAATGGCGAAAGCATCTATCTTTTCGTTGCCACCCGAACTAGTATACCAAATCGCATAGGGCATATGTATTCCCGAATCGTCACTTTCATTCAATACGTCTACCTCTTCTTTGGCACTGCTAGCACGAGCGAAAGAAACGGGACCTGTAAGAAGCTCTAACAGCCTGTATCCAATATGATAATAAGGATTGGCCCCGGCTCCTATCTTCATCCATTTCACTCCAAGATGGCTATCCCCGATCGCCACTTCCACCGCCCTCTCTTCTCATTCATCCTCTGTCGCCTAGGAAGAGACGACGCCATCTTCGCGAATCAGAAGATTCAGAAGATGATATGACGCCCCCGCCTGCGCGTGGCCGAAGAGTCAGCTCGTAGCTGGTATACCGGGATCGTGGCTTTCCGCGACGATATTCAGCACCTGGTTCAAGAAGTGCGTGACAATATCTTTTTCGGAACATCTTACTCAAGTGAAGGTTGACTGGATTACCGTATCTGGAAACGGACGTCGAAAGCGATGTCGGAGTAGGCTGGAGCATACCGCAAATACTTGTGGAAATAGAAGAACTACCGTTATATGACCTCACATGAAGTCTTTTGTTGGGATCCAATCCATAAATGTACTCGTGCCGGCTATGTATGTTGACCTTCACTAGTCTCTTCATTTCTTTCGCCTCTTTCACTTCCTACACTTCCTTTTCTTTTCTTTCCTCTTCGCTTCCTTTACTTCTCACACTTCTTTCTCTTCCAAAACTATCAGTTGAAGCGACTTTTCGACATGGCAGAAACGTCTCTCTTTTCATTGCCAAATGAGTTGATATGTCAAATTGCCTCAGGCATATCCGTACCCGACATCATCTGTCTTCTGGAATGCTACCACAACCTGTTTAATTCCCTTTTATGGCACTGTCGTCATCAACGAGAGGATTAGGGGCTCCAAGAAGGTCTAACGGTGTGTGTCAAAGCTGGCGATATGCATGGAACCCGGCTCCTGCTTTCAATAAATGCAGACATCGAATGCGTTAAGGATAACCTCCAAAATCAAACAAAGCAGTCATGAGGTGGTTATCGCGAACCTGGATATTACTAGAGGAAGAGTTTCTAGTAGAGGTGCTCTTCGATTTAGGAGTTCACTGGGTTAGGTATTATATTATCAGGCATTGGAGCTAGTTGTGGAATAAACGTGAAGGTGGTTTAAGTTTAGTGATAAAGTAGGGAATAGGAAACCACGGGTAGAGGAAGGCAGAAGGTCGACATAGGTAGTAAGAGGATATAATAGTGGAAGAAAAGGACAAACTGATACCAAATATATATGCTAAGGGCAAACATCCGAGGGTGGGAAAATAAAGGATCGAACTTGATATACTAATATAAAAGCCGAAGGAGTGTCGACGCTTTGTGTACGCGCCTCAATTACAACAGCAACAGATATGGCAACATCCGGTAGTCAGTCTTCTAAGATCACTTCCCCTATGGATGCCGCTTCGGTAGAATCAAATGAACCAAAGAAGGATGATCAGAAAAAAAAAGAAGCAAGTGAGACGTTAAAGGAAATAAAGGCAGGATATGGATCCTGCATGTCTCATGTCCAAGGTGGCAGACTGCCGATTTTCATAGGTGTTAATTTAGCAGGTGGTGATGTAGAGGCCGAGACTGGAGGAATTGTTAGCTGATATCCACGCAGAAATATAGGAGAAAGGAACATACGGAGAGGGGTTGTAGTCCTCGAAGAAGTTAAGGTCGGTGCTGCCAGAGTTCTTCATCTCGTAGGCCACGGTCTCGCCGGCGGGACAAGAGAAAGTGGAGACAACATATGAGTTGCCCGGGGAAACGGTGATGTCACCGAGATCCTGGGACACGGAAGGCAGGCTGTTAAAGGTAGTGGACTCGTCGACAGCGGAAGAGAGCTTGGCGAAGTCGATCTTGCCGTCACCACTAAAGCTGTAGGATGAAGTCTCGAGGTCCTGAAGCTCAGGGAAGAGGAAGACAAGGCTGCAAGTCTTACCCGAGTCGGATGAGGGAATGTCGAAGTTGAATACGCTCGAAATAGTAGAGCTCACGGTACCATTGAAGGAAGTACCAGCCGCAGTGTCGGGCGAGGAAGAGTCAACCGGGATAATCAGGTGGGGGTACTCGTAGCTGCCAGTGGTGAGAGTGGTGGGGCAGGAGCCGCTGGAGGACTCGGTGACTGAAGGAGTGGCAGAGACAGAGCTGGCGGGGACAGATGCGCTGCCGGAACCGCTGGACTGCGAGCCACCGCCGCTAGTGGGAACAGGAGTAGCAGATTGGGAGGGCTCGCTACCACCGGAATCGTCGCCGCCAGCGGGGGGAGTGGCGGAGCAGGTGCAGTCAGTGACAGTGACAGTGTTCACGACAGTAATAGGAGAGCCAGAGAGAGGAGACCCAGAGGGGGCCGAGGGAACAGGAACAGAGCCAGTGGGAGCTGGGGCAGAAGAGCCAGAGCCGGAGCTAGGAGGGGACTCGGAGACGGGAGCAGATGGAACAGCGCTAGTAGATGATGACGAGCTGCCAGAGCCGGAGCCCGAGCTTGAGCAGGAGTCTGCAGTCAACTCCACGTTCACGCAACCGGTGACATCGGACTTGTTGGGGTTGGTGTAGACGTTCAGACCACCGTTCTGGCCCGTGGCACAGGCAACGAAGTCCTTGCTGCCGTTGTACTCGAGCCCACCCTCAGAGCTAAGAGAGAAGCCGGGTGTGGGAGAAGCACCCTCGTCACACTGGAACTGGGTAGTGGGAGCTATTATACTGTCAGACATGCCTTGCATAGAGAAATAAGTGTTTGATATGGTCACTTACGGGTGAGAATGCAGCCACGGCCATTGGAGTCAGTGATGGCACCCTTAGAATCGATGCAGTACTGAGCGGGTGATAGGCTGTTATCGCCAATGCGGTTCTGGCCATCGCTCAATTGGCCTAGCTTGCCAGAGGCATCACCGGAAGAGGTGAGGTGGAAGCAGCAGCTGTCACTGCGGCCAACAAGGGCGTTGGTGCCAGCAGCAAAGGCAGCAATAGTGATGAAGTTCCTCATAATGATTGTGTATGAAGGGGTGGTTAGTTAATGAATAAACACAATGCCCTTTGTGAGAAAATCAATTTATAAAAGATCTTCGAACTTGATATCTGTTGCAGCAGAGATGAATCTGACAAAACTTTAGCTTGGGGGAGGCCAATCTTTATAATATGCGGAGGATCAAAGCCCTAGCATTACCAACCGGAATATGTGCTCCAACAGGTATAAGCGAAATTTCCCAAGCCCCAAAACATAAACAAAAAATAGAAACGGCGTGATGCCAGGCATCCGTGGATGAGATCCAGTGGACCAATGCCCTGGTATCGGAGAGTTGGACATCGCATGTCCGAACCGACATAGTTGACATCATCTTGAACAGGGATCTATTTCATTGGATCGTAGAGTAAAAGATCATGCTTGACGATCCACTCACAAACCAGATTTGACAATGGACAATGGTCATTGGCTGAGACTTAGAGGGCTGTGGAACCTTTCCAAAGGTCTCTTTGAGCCTGCTACCCACAATGCAGGTAACCCGATTGCAGGTGGCAACACACCTCCATATATTGTCCTCTGGTTACGTTCTCTGAGAGGCTCAGGTCGTTCTGTCTTCGGGTGGAACGGATGAACATACCACGGAACTTCCTAACTCTGATTGAATGCTATTGTTAGCATTACCAGGTCGGTGGGACTATACGAAAGAAGGTACCTAGGTACTGTTCCCCTAGATTTGGGATAAAATTAGTTCAGCGGAAACTCGGGTACCCTTGGTATATCGCAAGGCCGCCGACTTCCTGGCGAAAAAGAAATACGTGAAGGGCTAGAAGGGCTAGACCACGTCAGTAACAATGGCCGATCTCCGGAAAGTAGAATTAGACTAAGAGTGTCATAGTTGCTATAGTGGACTGAGTGTGTGACCTACGCCTTATGGATAGGAATTAGACACAACCTGGCAGTGTATGACCTCATAAGAAGAGTGAAAGACAAACAAACACAAAAGAAGAAGAAACAAGATTGGATCCTAGTTTTTACCAAGTGGAGAGAGCCCGTCTTAACCAACAATAGTCTCCGACTATTTTCGTTCCTTGTTCGACCACGGAACAATGGATTCAACAGCCACGTCATGCCTGTACGATACACTAACAAGCACAGTTAGGTAACTAGTTTCTACATAGTTACAATGTACAATGTACATGCTTTGGCTTTTGCTTCATTTTATGTGACTAATATTTTACGCCTATAGACCCCATTAACTTATTGCCTAGTGTATGAGATGCATTCCTTAACCGTTGAATTGGGCCTCCCTGAATGTCAGTGCCTTCGAGTTAAGCCCGCTGTGTCGATCGCAGTGTAGACGTGACTGGTTAGGCCAACCAAGAAGTGGAGCTTAAATATAATGGCTATGACAGTACAACGGATGATATATCTTTATATGAAATACATCCACACGTAGTGCGTCATACACATAAATGTAATATTCATTTTAAATTCTCACAAGATAAATAAATTGGATGTATAATTGAAAATAGTAGTTCATAAATAGACATGGAGAGTCTATAGGGAAGAATCTTCACAGGTAGGGCTGAAATGTTCAATCAGCTGTTAGACCTTGATGCCCATATAACATACCGAATTACCGCTGGACCAGCCCCACTTCAATCGGTCGTCTCGGATGATACAGAGTCATATGGATGCAATCCAGATGAAGCTCATGAACCCTGCTTTTCATGTATTTACAACACGGTCAAGCATCTTTTTCGCTACGGAGCATATGGGACCATTGGGGACAGCAGAAGACAGACCTCCCTTCAAAAACTGACAACAAGCGTCTCATGGAGCTTCTCCTCGCCCATGGAGACAAAGTCAACACGGTGGACTCCTAAGGTCAAACACCGCTGCATGCCATGACATACGGAGCATCAAAAGCAATGGTTGAATCAATCAAGTTGCTATTAAAGCATGGAGCAGATATCGCTGCAAAGAACGCCGATGACAACACACCTCTCCACCTGGCAGTGCTGACATCGGAATGGGAAGTGGTCAAGTTGCTTATTGAACATGGGGCGGATCGAAATGCCCGCAATTCCGACGGGGAGACCCCAATGGATCTTTCAACACGTCGTCGAAGTCAGCGGGAGCAGCTTTCCTTTAACAGAAATTAAAAGGGGGGATTTGATGGCTTTCAGAGTCCAAAGGCTCCCAAATGTCTATTGACGCGGGTGGGAGCATTTTTGGACTCCTCCACCTTTTTATTATCAGTATTAGACCAAGCAGTACATAGGTCAATCTGTTCAGTTGTACCGTGCATTCATCCAGTATAAAATGTAAATGTAATGCCCCGGTCGAAAGCCGGCCATTCCCCCCGCATCTTCACGGCCCTGCAATAAAACCCTGGGAAATTGCCTAATCGGACATTTAATCTCCAAAACATCCACCAATCCCAGCAGAGTACGGGGTATATCTATAGCGAGGACCGAAGCATACACCCATTATAACAAGTCGTATTCCAAGATGGGTACCTGCTCAGCATCCAACAATGCGTCTTTTCGCACTTCTCCCGGTCCTCCTCGGATTCATTTCCAGCCATTTTGTCTCTGCGACAGATAATGGCAAGACTACTGATGTGACATGGGATAAATACAGCCTCTCTGTCAAAGGAGAGAGAGTATATGTGTTTTCGGGTGAATTCCATTACCAGCGACTCCCCGTGCCGGAGCTATGGCTCGACGTGTTTCAGAAGCTACGGGCAAATGGCTTTAATGCAATTTCTAGTGAGTGACTTGACAAACCCTCCAGGCTTGAATAGTACTCATTCCGATTAGTCTATTTCTTCTGGAGTTTCCACTCTGCTTCCGAAGATACTTTCGACTTCGAGAATGGCGCCCATGACGTCCAACGTGTTTTCGATTATGCCAAGCAGGCTGGTCTATATGTGATTGCGCGCGCAGGACCTTACTGCAATGCCGAGACCTCTGCTGGTGGGCTCGCATTATGGGCATCTAATGGCCAAATGGGCAGCACGCGCACCAGCGCAAGCTCCTACTATGATCGATGGTATCCGTGGATCCAGGAGATCGGAAGGATCATCGCCGCCAACCAAATCACAAATGGTGGTCCGGTCATTCTCAATCAGCACGAGAATGAGTTGCAGGAGACAACTCACAGTGCCGATAACACTGTTGTCAAGTACATGGAACAAATCAAAGCCGCCTTCAGCGATGCCGGCATCATCGTCCCGAGCACACATAACGAAAAGGGAATGCGCTCGATGAGCTGGTCGACTGACTACCAAGATGTGGGTGGTGCCGTCAACATCTACGGTCTAGATTCCTATCCTGGCGGTTTGTCGTGCACCAACCCGAACACTGGGTTCAATCTCGTCCGCACTTATTACCAGTGGTTCCAGAATTACTCGAGTTCTCAGCCTGAATACCTGCCAGAATTCGAGGGCGGTTGGTTCTCCGCCTGGGGAGGGAGTTTCTACGATCAATGCTCTACCGAGCTTTCGCCTGAATTCGCCGACGTCTACTATAAGAATAACATCGGCTCCAGAGTCACATTGCACAATATCTATATGGTGATGGGGGCAACTTCTTGGGGACAAAGTGCTGCCCCGGTTGTCTACACTTCGTATGACTACTCTGCGCCCATGCGAGAGACCCGTGAGATTCGGGACAAGCTCAAGCAGACCAAGTTGATTGGTCTGTTTACTCGCGTGTCGTCCGGTCTTCTCCAAACGGAAATGGAAGGGAACGGGACTGGGTACACCAGCGATGCTAGTATCTATACGTGGGCCTTGCGGAACCCAGAAACTCATGCCGGCTTCTATGTTCTCGCGCACTCTACGAGCTCGTCTCGTGCTGTGACTACTACTTCGCTTAACGTCAACACTTCGGCTGGTATGTGCTCCGTGTCTGGGAGGAAGAACTGCGCTAACTTGAACTTTTCATAATAGGAGCCCTTACCATCCCCAATATCGAACTGGCCGGTCGCCAGAGCAAAATTATAGTCACTGACTACCAAATCGGGGATGGCTCGAGCTTGCTCTATTCATCCGCTGAGGTTTTGACCTACGCCACCCTCGATGTAGACGTCATTGTTTTCTACTTGAATATCGGACAGAAAGGAGAGTTTGTCTTCAAAGATGCACCGACCCATCTAACTTTCAAAACGTACGGCAATTCGAAAGTGAGCTCCGCCGAATCCGATCATGGCACCAAATACACATACTCTCAGGGAGATGGCACCACTGTGCTGAAATTCTCGCACGGCGTGCTAGTCTATCTTCTCGACAAAGAGACAGCGTGGAACTTCTTTGCAGTGCCGACTACTTCCAATCCGCGGGTAGTTCCCAGTGAGCAGATCCTTGCCCTTGGGCCATATCTCGTTCGCACAGCAAGTGTCAGCGGGCACACAGTCAGTCTTGTTGGTGACAACGCAAACGCGACATCTCTTGAGTAAGTGCAATATTAGCTCTTAAATGCGTTGTTAGCTAATATAATTCCAGGGTCTACACGGGCAACTCAAAGGTTACCAAGATCAAATGGAATGGGAAGGAGATCCCAACCAAGAAGACAGCTTATGGCAGTTTAATCGGATCAGCACCAGGAGCCGAACATGCCAAGGTATCACTGCCGACCCTGAAATCATGGAAAGCACAAGATACACTTCCAGAGATTAAGCCAGACTATGACGATTCTCGCTGGACCGTCTGCAACAAAACAACCTCAGTCAATTCCGTAGCACCACTAACACTTCCCGTACTCTACTCTGGCGACTACGGCTACCATGCCGGAACGAAGATCTACCGCGGACGCTTCGACGGTGTGACCGCAACAGGCGCAAATATCACCGTTCAGAACGGCGTCGCCGCAGGCTGGGCCGCCTGGCTAAACGGGGTCTACATCGGTGGAGCCATTGGCGATCCTGACCAAGCCGCAACATCAGCCGAGCTCGAATTCACCAGCTCTACCTTACGCAAGAAAGACAACGTCCTAACCGTCGTCATGGATTACACAGGCCACGACCAAGCAAACGTGAAACCGGCCGGGTCGCAAAACCCACGCGGAATACTAGGCGCTACGCTTCTTGGCGGAAATTTCACCTCCTGGCGCATCCAAGGCAACGCAGGCGGCGAAGACAACATCGATCCCGTCCGGGGCCCCATGAACGAAGGAGGTCTCCACGGAGAGCGTCTTGGCTGGCATCTGCCAGGATACAAAGCGTCCAAGACAGCGACATCAGAAAGTCCGCTGGACGGCGTATCTGGTGCAGCAGGCCGCTTCTACACGACCACCTTCAAGCTCGATCTAGACTCTGACCTGGACGTTCCGATTGGTCTGCAGCTCGGTGCATCTGCTGACGCCCCCGCAGTGGTCCAGATCTTCATGAATGGGTACCAGTTCGGTCATTACCTGCCGCATATCGGGCCCCAGACTAGGTTCCCTTTCCCGCCGGGCGTGATTAATAACCGTGGGGAGAATACGTTGGCGATTAGTCTGTGGGCGCTGACGGAGCAGGGGGCCAGATTGAGTCAGGTGGATCTAGTTGCATATGGGGCTTATCGTACTGGATTCAATTTCAATCACGATTGGTCATACCTGCAGCCACAGTGGGAGAACAACCGGGGACAGTATGTTTAGGTAAAGTGTTGATGTTGACTTAGTGAATTGATCCGCGTTGATGTTCCCGGTGTAGATCTGAGCTGGGTAGTTCTTTGTTTAGCTCCGGTGCCTGTTTCATCATCGCTACATATATCCATGGGTTTCCTTGATTTTTAGTTACATCAGACTTGAATACTTCAATGTTGAAGTACCAGGAAGTTCAAAACAGACACTCAAGTAGTCCCCTGTCGAGTTTCTAGGAATTCATACAAAAGGCCCTTAGATCAGACCATAGAAACAAACTAAAACACCCGTCTCTGCTATATATAGTCAACTCTTTCAAGACACACAAACCAATAAACATTGAATCCCATACATGCAACCAATGACAATGCAATAAAGAAACAAAAAGTTCATTGTCCAGGCGACTATCGGCCAAAACGCGATGTCTGCCCAACGTCCGCGTCCACCGCCATTTGTACTTCTCCACATGTTTAAACACGTTTAAACACGTTCCTCCTCCTCATCTCGACAGATTTCTTATATTTCATATTCTCTAATTCCTAATACACCATGTCGCGCCATAACAGCGTGGATCTAGACTCACCCGATCGGCCCTTCGACAACATTATCAATTTCCGCGATGTCGGCCGGTCGGTTAATCAATTTTGTCGCAAAGAGTGAGTTACGCGTCTCGATGTTC
Organism: Penicillium flavigenum; assembly: GCA_002072365.1. Lineage (NCBI taxonomy): Eukaryota > Fungi > Ascomycota > Eurotiomycetes > Eurotiales > Aspergillaceae > Penicillium > Penicillium flavigenum. The sequence goes on from MLQL01000037.1 coordinate 265,152, forward strand.
AAGTGTCTAAATACAAAACTAACAATTTAACATAGAATACTGAAAGAAGGAGTCTTCTTTCGCAGCGCGAGGGTAATTCCAACCCCGCTCAAATGGCTGCATTGATGCGTTGTCAGACGGAAGAAATAAAAACTGATTCGATAACAGCTCGACGACGCATCAGAACGAGATAAACGCCGTCTAGCAGAAGAACTACACATTCACACCGTCATTGATCTCCGTTCGCAGTATGTCCTGCAAAACCAGAAACAGAAAGCAGAAACTAATACCAAAAACAGAACAGAACACCAAATGGGCACGCGAAAACGTCGAGCCGAAATCGCCAAATCAGAATCAGAATCAGAATCAGAATTAAATCCAACAGAAAAATCACCGACAGATCCAATCCCATCAAATCCAGACGAACATCTCCTCCACATCCCCGGCTCGAACCGAGCTCTAATAAGCCTAACAGGCAAAGGCTTCGAACGCGCCTTATTATCCAAACTGGACTGGTTTACATATCTGTAACATACCCTCCCATCACACAAACTTAGTTCCGTTCTAATAACAATAGAAAAACAATCGGCCTAGTAACAACAGGCTACCGCAGCGACGCCGTGCGTCTAGTCTGCGGCTCGGTAATGCAACCGCGCGGCCTGACAGGTCTAGCACAAGACACGCTCGATTCCAGCATGGCTGAGATCCGCGCTGTATTTGAGATCCTGGCGTGCGAGGAATCATATCCCACGCTTGTGCACTGCACGCAGGGGAAGGACCGGACGGGATTGGTTGTGTTGCTTATGTTGTTGCTTGTTGGGGGTGTACCGACTGAGGCGATTGTTGATGATTATGGTCGCTCGGAGCTGGAGCTTGTGTCGGAGTTTGAGGAGCGGATGGAGGAGATTAGGGCTATTGGGCTTGGGGAGGATTATACGCGTTGTCCGCCTGGTTTTGTGGATGAGACGACGACGTACCTTGAGATGAGGTATGGGGGTGTTAGGGGGTATTTGGAGAGGGTTGGGGTTGGGTTTGAAATGCAGGAGAGGATTCGGGGGAAGTTTTTGGTTTGATTTCTTCGGGTTTGGGATTGGTTTGGGGGTTATGGATTTCTGTATTTGATATGGGATATGTAGATACGATAATGACCTTCGCATTGGGATGGGTCTAGCATTTCTTGTTATATGAGCATTTGGATGCGAGATAATAAATGGTGGGGGATTGGATGTTTTTGGTGTCTAGTAAACAGATTGAGAAAAGACTAGGAAACATCTGACGGAAATGTTGATTAAATTGCTATAGAAGTAAATATGTAAATATGTATCCCAAGGCCAACGTATTGATCTAACAGTGTATGCCCAACTTCCCCAAAACACCATATATATGAGTATCCATGACAGGTATCAAGAAACCTTTAACAAAAGCAGAGTATCGAGAGACATCGTGCACGTCGTATAAGTAAATACAGGAATATAAAGAATCACATCAAAGGAAATTAGACACGCTGGCCACGGTAAAAGCCGGTGCTCGGGCCCATCGAGTCATGGGTCAGCGGCTCTTCAATGGAGACATTCTCTTCGCGGCCTCCCTGGGTCATTAGGTACTTCTCACCCTGGGGCACGTGGTTGCGGGTGCGCACGGAAGGCAATAGATCGACGACGAAGGAGAGAACGTAGCCAGTGAAGACGAAGGAAATCGTCCACTCAAGAACGGCGCCGGGGTTTTGCTTAGACGATTGCTTGCTCCCAATGCAGACACCGAAGCCGATGGCGAGTGCTAGCTCGATAATGACGAAAGCAAGCTTGATAAAGAAACTGACGAGCAAGACGCGGTGCTCGCGACGGTAGAAGATTCCGATGCGAAGGTACTCGATGCAAACCAAAATGGCACTAATCACGTATCCAGCACTGGAGAGGAATCGATTGGTCAGTTGGCTGTTGGCTGCATATTTCCAGGAGTGGACATGACTCACATGAACAGGGCGATGAAACCATCGTGCATTTTCGGGTGGCGGAGTGTATCAAAGACAGCGAGTAGGATCAGACCAGCAGCACCGGCGATCGCGAAGAAGATGGAAAGAATAGCGCATGTCTTGTCCAATCTACCCTTGTTCGAGGCCAATTGGTTGGAGTGTCGAAGCCATCGCTCGGAAAGGAATGCTAAATCGAGAAAAACGACGGTAACTACGCTGCCTCCGACGAACAGCGGCTTCAAGTGTTGTGCTCCGACATCTGAAATGTACCTGTAACAGTCCTGTTAGCGTATGGATGGATGGGTGGGCTAATGACGGAGAAGGAGACATACGCAATGGTCTGTCCGTTGTCCATACTAGGGTAGTGCGGTCTCCCCTCGTTGACCCAGGTGACCAGCATGGCAATCAACATTGCTAAGACCATGTTAGCTGCAGCCCAGAACATAATATCCAGTTCCATGCGGGGATGCCTTACCAACCCACATGCAGGCTGATATCAACGGAAACACCCAAAATGATATAATCCACATCTTTACGACTTTTGAGTTGTACTGGTTGTACTTCGAGCCCGATCTTGATGCAATGAAGGTATGTCTGTCTGTATGTCCGCTAAAAGCTCAAATCAACGAGAGTGGAGGATTGAAAGCACAATGCGAGCCTATAGGATCCTGTCAGTCGCAGCTTCTCCAAGATGTGATTCCATATAGGATAGGATGGAAAGAAGTGGATTCCAAGTACTTTCCCCACTGCAACTCACCTATATCCCTGTATTTATGTACACTGACAGGAATACAGCATTCCAGGTTTGAATGAGAGGCTTAAAGGGGGCGACAGTGGCGCTTAGATGACAAAGGGATATCAAGTTGGAACCGGGACAACGATGATGCGCAAGATATGTTTATACCCAATTACTTATGTTGTAGAGTACCCGAAAAGAAGAAGCAGAGAAGAAAGAATGCCAATAATTATTTGTTTAGAAGAGCCCCTAAAGAGATTACAAAGCGACGTCATCCCCCAGGACTGCCAAGGCAGAAAAATTGTGCGCCCCCACAGCCTAGTCCTAGTGATCAGCCTCAAAATTTACTCTAAGGGACGATACTGTTGTAGATAGATTAGGCTACAGGTGTACTCAGTACTTACCTCTGGTACAGAGTACTATTAATATGCCTGTCCCAAGGTTGTCACGCGAGCTAACGGGTCTCTTACGGATACACCGGGTGGCTGAATACTTGGCAGATCTAACGCCTTTGAGGCTGAGATTGTCAGATATCCAGACATTTTCGGTGCCAAGTGCATTGGTCCACTTATTTCAGACTATTAAACTACAAGATACTCTCTGCTGAGATCTACGTATATCAAATGAGCTTGAAGTGGAAGTAATATGTATATGCTTGTTGTCCACCGGTCTACCTCAAAACGCCATCGCAGTACACAGAAAGACAGAAAAAAGTAAAACAGAAAACAAAACCCCACAAAGTAATTTTAGATATCAGGGCAACCCTGACAATTCATCTTCATCGACTGGTCCGCTTACGAGTGGTTCCAGTAACCGGCCGCCTCTGAACTGCAACGGGTGGGGCCTTGCGCTCCGCCACCTTGGCCACCTTGACGATCTGCACTTCATCTTCGCTCGATTCTTCACTGGATTCCTCCGACCCCAACTTGGATGGAGCTAGAGCTAGGTCTTCCCGGGTCTGCGGTGTGTCTTGCGGGCGGTTCCCCGGAGATTGAGATTGATAAACTGGGTATGGAGGGCCTGAAGGGTAACTCATTCGATTCTGCTGTCCGGCCCGGAGATCGGTGGGAACCTGTGATGGGTATGGCGCCGGTTCCCCGTATGGGCTCATCTGCATGGAATTATAGTAGGGTGGGGCCCATTGAGGATCGTCTGGCAGTGGCCGTTGGAACACAGGCGGTTGTTGCATTGACTGTGGTCGGCCATTGGGTGCAAAGCGTTCGGGTGTATATGGCGGGTACGTAGGCCGAAGAGGGGAATTAGACTGCTGGGGACGAAGAGATTGTGTCGTAGGGGTCCGGGGCCGAGCAGAAGATGAGCTGGACGGCCGACTGTTTGTGCCGGTCCCACGAGCCCAGCTGTGTGCATCAGGCGCAAAGGTCGGGTACGCACCGGGCAGCTGCTCTGGCGCAGCAACTGCTCCGCTCCGGCGGGACGATGGGCGCGACGTCACTTTGACACTGGCGGATGGCCGCCGGCTTAAACCGTCCGTCTGCTGGCGCTTGCGCTCCAAGGCATCCAGTTCGCGTTTCGATAGCCGAACATTTTTCTTTCCCAGAACTTGAGCGCGGCGAATTCGTTCGAGCGCTGTATCCACCAATTGATCTTCCTTGTCCCGCATGGCCAATTGAACCGCATAGGCCACCGTGCTATCCTCATGGTCATATAGATCGAATTCTCCCCCATCAACCGATTCAGATTCATCCGTCAGATCCTCATAATCCACTCGCCTCCGCGGCCCTCGCCCTCCATACTCCAACTGCCTGTATCGACCGCTCCGCACCAGCTCCCGCCCGTATGCATCCTCCTCACTATCCACCTCCTCCAATCGAGTCTCCTCCCACGCCGCGCGTCCCCTATTATTTTTCCCCCTTCGTGCCCCCGGTGGTCTTCCCCATGAGGGCATATCAAAAGGAGCTCGCGGCCGACCACCTAGACCGCCTCCTCGGAAAAAGCATTCTCGATCGGCTTATCCAAAAACGCAGCGTGGCCGAAAACAGTCACGCCAGTAGCGCCAATCAACCACAGGGCAGTCGTAAGGGGGGAAGCCCAGATGCCGACAGGGACTGCGACGATGAGTAGTCCGGTGTAGAGCTGCGAAGTGGTGAAGCGAGAGAAACCCAGGTCCAGATCCCGACCTTGCAGCATGTTGATTCCGTAGAGACCACAGCTCACAAAGACCATGTCGAACAGCAGCACCAGGTTGGTCAGCAAGCTGTAGATGCTGAGCATCACAAAGACGACGGCATAGTTGCTGGAGAAATAGGACAAGTTGTAATTGACTCGGCTCTGGGCTTCACCGAAGTTGGCGGGCTTGGATAGGCGCTTGACGTCGAGGAACTCGGAAATAGGGCGCAGGTTGGCGAAGCGTGTGCTCAACGAGGTGCTGCGGATGTTGTTGAAGCGATCGCCGAAACGCGAAGTGATCGCATCAATTGGGATAGAGACCATTTTTGGATGAAAATAAGAGGGTGGGAGGGAAGAATATAAAGTTGAGAAAGGGAGAGTTGGAAAATGAGACAGGTAATAAAGTGATAGAGAGAGAGAGTAGAGAGTGAAAGAAACGCCGGAAACAAACACGAGTCTTTTTCTTGGCCTTTTCCCCTTTGGACTTTTTAGTCGAAGCACGGTCTTGTTTCACCAAGTTATCAAGTAATAAGATGAGAAATAGTACCTTGTTAGGTTGTTAGGTATCTACCTAAGTATATTGTAGAAACAAAATGACCAATAATAGTAACGGGTTGAGGTCAGTTCCTGACTCCAGGGCTGAGCTGACTGGGCAACTCCCATAGGAAGTCCTGGAGAACAGAAACAGAAGTAGACACAGAGAATCTAGAATCCCTCTATATATACTATAAGGAATACGCTCAGATGCAATAATTCATGCAGACTCCAACTGTATTTTCCCCTTTTAAAAAAAAATTAAAAAAAGACAGTAAAAAACAACAACTCTATTGGGGCCACGTTGGGTTCTTCGTAAATGCCCGACCGCTTTTTTTCCCTACAGGTGTCTCCTCCACTAACACACAGCTCATTCGTTCAATTACTTTCGTTTCTGGCTTTTGCGGCATTGACCGCTATCAATCATGAAGCCATTTGCCATTCTATCTCTCTTCGTCTTCTTCGGCCTCGTTGCTGCTTGGTCCAAAGAAGGTGGGTATTGTTTACCTCAGATACCCTTATGTTGTACTGACCTGGTCCATTGAACAGACTATGAGATCTTTGGCCTACAAAATGATGTGGCCACAAATGAAGGTGCCAATGTGACCTTCTACGGTATGTGATATTCTCCTAGCATTGCCATGGGCCTTCTTTCCTTTCCATTTCCATTCTTATTTCCATCACCTTGGTGATACGTATCTAACTTCTATACCCGGCGGCAGACCTCCTCGAGATCCGTCCCAATGCCAATCAAGAACAAATCACCAAAGCCTACCGCAAGAAGTCCAGAACCATCCACCCGGACAAGGTCAAGCGCGCCTTCATCGCCAACTACGCCAAGGACAAGAGCAAGGCCAAGTCCAACAAGGGCGTCAATGTCAACAAGGGTCCTACTCAGCGCGAGATTGACGCCGCAGTCAGAGACGCCGACGCCCGCTCTGCCCGTCTGAACCTCGTCGCCAACGTCCTCCGCGGCCCCAACCGCGAGCGTTACGACCACTTCCTCAAGAATGGCTTCCCCCTGTGGAAGGGTACCGGCTACTACTACTCGCGATTCCGTCCTGGTCTGGGCTCCGTGCTGCTCGGTCTGTTCCTCGTTTTCGGTGGTGGTGCTCACTACGCCGCGCTGATCCTCGGCTGGAAGCGCCAGCGCGAGTTTGTGGATCGCTATATTCGCCAGGCGCGCAGAGCCGCCTGGGGCGATGAAATGGGTGTTCGTGGTATTCCGGGCATCGACTCGATCGCAGCGCCTCCCCCTACCGCCCCTGAATCCGGTGACGCTGGTGCCGTGGCTGTCAACCGTCGCCAGAAGCGTATGATGGATAAGGAGAACAAGAAGGATAAGAAGTCAGGAGCCCGTGTAAGCGCTCGTGCCTCGGGTACCTCCACTCCCACCGAGCAAACTGCTAGCACTGGCGAGCGAAAGCGCGTCGTTGCTGAGAATGGAAAGACGCTGATTGTCGATTCTATTGGCAATGTGTTTTTGGAAGAGCCGAACGAGGCTGGCGAGCGCCAGGAGTTCCTGCTTGACATTGATCAAATTGAGCGCCCTACTCTCCGTGAGACAATGGTGTGCAAGCTTCCCGTCTGGTGCTTCAACAAGACTGTTGGTCGAGTGCTGGGTACTTCCACCGAGGATGTGGATTCTGATGAAGCTGAGGAGCCCTTGGTTGAGGAGGCTGAGACCACTGCCACCTCGAACGCCCGCTCTCGGAAGCGTGGCAAGCGCTCCCAGCGATCATAGACTTGGGCAGCTGGATTGCTGCACCGGCGTTTGTCGTTGCTTTCTCTGCCGGGCTGATCACAAAAGTTCCCAAAGTTGCTTTACTATAGAATTCCGGCTTGGATGTCGACAATACCCAAGTAGAAACAAAATGTACACATTATTTCTTTTATCAAACCTAAAACTGCAAAGCAAAATGATGCAGGTCGGTTACTGGCCATCGATATGCGGTGCACTGGTCCACAGTTGTCCATTGGCGATCCTGTTTGTGTATGATATGTACTCCTTGCAGATTCATCTCACATGACACTTCAGAATACACCCAAAGATCGGTCTGCCAGCAGAAAAATCTGTATGGAGTACCCCATCCCTATGTTTGGCGGGTTTGTAGGCGGGTCTGCCGGTCAGTGCGCTTCCCCAGCTGCAGACACAACTAGTGCGGTGTACAGCTGTCCGACACCATATCCACCGGCTTGGGCATCAACACTTGACCAGTTTAGTATAAATAGGAGGCTCCAATGTATCTCGAGACTTGTTTTGAATTCTTAGATGTTTCAATGTCGATACCAAACAGCAGCTTTTCCAAAGAAATCAATTCTATCGAATTCAGACGGGCCTCCCAGTTCATGACAACATCGAAAAATGGCAAAGTCCGAAAAAAGAGCGGGAGTCTAAAAGCAAAAAAGGAGCAAAGGACAGTAGGTGTATATTCGTGATCGTCGTGTGTTGAATTCCAGCAAGGCATTGCAAATCGTGGGAAAAAAAAGGACCCCAGGCTCAAACAGAACATCCTATCCAGCCCTGGAGACATGTCGCATATCGCCTACGCAAACATCTTGGCAATGTTCATCAGGCTACCAATGTTCTCCGAGACACCCCCGCCACCACCCTCGAAACCACCACGGGTCTTAGACGCACCACCAAGGGCACTGGTAACAGCATGCGGCAAGCGAATCCCAATCATAGCAAGCAGCTTCGGCAAAACACCGCTAGTCAGAAGCGGCACGATAACCATCATAAAGACCTTCATGGGGTTGCGACGTGCCCAGCGATAGATATCACGGAACAGACGCTTGATGTCGCGGATCATGCGCTGCACGAATCCCTCGCGGGGACGGGCTCGTCGCGAAGAAGACGAGTACGACGAGAATACAGATGGGCTTGATCGGCCTCCTGAGCGGCTACCGCCTAGCCCGAAGAAAGACGGCGCTGAGTGTCGCGTATGGTGCGTGGAGGCGTAGCCGGATTTGCTGCGTCTGCTGCGCGTGCTGTGCGAGCTGGGCGTGGGTGATGCCCGTCGTCGCACGTACCCCGCTGATGAAACGGTGCTGGATTTGCCGTCGAACCAACCCATTGTGTTGGTTTGGTGCTGAGTGGAGCTGGTTACGGTGCAACTTTGGACACTTGGGTCAGGCCGGCGGATGAGGTGTTTGGTCTGAAAGACGGTTGTGTGTTAGGAGAGGGATTGTGGTGGGTAGGTACGCAGAAGAAGGTGTGTTTGAGATGTTGCGGCGTAACAATGCCCCTGATTATCTCTTCTGAGACCTTTTTTTTTGGCTTTCTGTGTGGCAATTGAAAAAGGGAAAAGAGCCAGATGCAGCTTAGCCACTAGCTGCTGCGCAATCTGAGGTCTAGGCCGATGTGTGCACCCGCTTTGGGGACTTTCTATGCAGGAAATCTCTTTTGACAGCTGGCACAATTGAGATTCTCAGGGGGGTTTGTGGACGATACTCCGTACTGGATGCTAATTTCAGGCGAATCAAAGGGGATCTTCAGATTGGATTGATCAGTCACCCCCTGGGCGGAATAAATGTGGCTGGGGTGTGGCCGGCTGAACTTAGACTTAGACTGCATTTTACGGGAGACAAATTACCCCAAAGAGTCAAGCAATCCACTCCCAAGTGGTAGAGATCATAATCATCTTCAAATTATATTGGAATATGTACTGTTGTCCCCGTCTACAATGTAGTTGTGTAAATTGAATATCACGAACAGTTGAACCGTGGAACCTCATGGTATTGGTGCCTCAGGCGACAAGGCGACAACGACGTCACTGCATGTGAAGGCCTCCATGGAAGACTTCCCAAATCCTTCTTTGAGTCTATTATTAGTCTATCCTAATACATTTTCTCTCGTTGAACCCAAGGGCCAGGTGTGACCATGTCGAGTATGTTGATTTTACTCTCTCTTACTGAAATCTATACTAACTCTTGACCAGGCCCCAATTACTGTAAGACCTCATCCTAAGGCCTAACTGATACTCATCCAACTAACACATACCAGATAAGACTCTAGGCATCACCCAAGATGCCACCCAACAACAGATCCGCAATGCTTATAAAAGGTGAGCAAACCACGACTCCTCTTCGAATGCCCCTCTAACCAAGTCTAGGGAATCACTAAAGTCCCACCCCGATCGAGTCCCCGTCGATTCACCGGAGCGACCCTCGCGCACACGAAAGTTCCAGGAAATCAACGACGCCTATTACACCCTATCAGACCCCGAGCGCCGCCGGGAATATGACGCTACTCGCGCATACCAGGCAGCCGAAGAGGAAGCAGAAGCAGAAGTCCCACCAACAGGTGGTTTCCCCTGGTCCAGCTTTGGATTCGGCGGGAACCGCGATGACCGCGACAACGACCAATTCGGATCCGTCTTTGAAGAGATGCTGCGCGAAGAGGGTCTCGCCGAGGAGAACGAGGGAGAAGGCGGACGGCGGACTCGCCCAACCGGGCGATTCTGGGCACTGGTTGGCGGTGTCAGTGGTGGTGCTATGGGCTTCATTGTGGGCAACTTGCCTGGTGCGCTGGCTGGCGCTGTTGCGGGTAATCGTCTCGGCGCGATCCGCGATGCTAAGGGCAAAAGTGTCTATGAGGTTTTCTTGGACCTTCCAGTGCCGGATCGAACGCGCCTCCTAAGTGAACTTGCGGCTAGGGTCTTCCAGTCCACTATGGGACGCTGAGTATGTCTACTTCTGGTTTGCTGGGCGGTTTCGGCGCTGGGGTATTGGGAGCTGGCTTTTACAGCCTCCGGTGGGAACTGGGTTGGGTTGGACATTTCGACTGTACATGTCTACATGGTTATGGACCACTTAGTACGATAGAAAATACATATCTCAAGTATATAACAAGTAGTTACGATAATTGTCGAGTGCACATGTTTAACTCGTTTCTGACCTGATAATTGACCCCTCCGTTTCTTATCGATAACAGCCAGGCACCAGCTGGGTAGAGTCTAGATCTCGCTGTCAACATTTGAATGCTGCGCAACATAGCGTACTCCAGGGGCAGTGTATACAGACTAATTAGATCAATGATCCGAGTGAGACATTAAATCCAATAAACCTTTCTCTAAAAACGAGTGAGACCAGGTGGCCTTCTCTGCTTCTGGACCCAACGCTAAGCTCCCGCCTTCACTCACCGCTTGCGGCCAAAATGGGCCCCTCTCTCTATATTTACCCCCGAGTTGCCCGCAATTTTTGTCCTTGACAAATCCCTTATTGAGACTCAATTGACTAAATCCTTCAAAATGACTGAAGCTGCCAGTGTTTACCCCTCATTGGAGGACCGTCCCATCAAGAACACGGTTGTTCTGTTCGATGTTGACGAGACTCTCACCCCCGCGAGACGGGTAGGTTGCAATGAGACTCACTGCTATTCAGTTATTCTAATACATCTGTATTATAGCATGCGTCGCCAGAGATGCTCGAGTTGCTGTCTCGATTGCGCCACAAGTGCGCCATTGGATTCGTTCGTCTCCCCCAATCAATGCACCCACCCCGTTCTAACACGATTCAGGTTGGCGGCTCGAACCTTGTGAAGCAACAAGAGCAGCTTGGATCTTCCACCATCGATGTTACCACTATGTTCGATTTCTGCTTCTCTGAAAACGGTCTGACCGCATTCCGCCTCGGCGAGTCGCTTGCTAGCAACAACTTCATTCAGTGGCTTGGGGAGGACAAGTACCAAGCGCTGGTGGATTTCGTTCTCAAGTATATTGCCAACACCAAGTTGCCCCGCAAGCGCGGTACTTTCGTTGAGTTCCGCAATGGAATGGTCAACATTAGCCCCGTTGGACGTGCTGCTAGCGTTGACGAGCGCGATGAGTTCGAAGCGTACGTGTTGATCTTGCATTACTACATCCATATAAATGGGATTGCTGACTGACCTGCGCTATAGTTATGACAAGATCCACAATATCAGAAAGAACCTGGTGGAGTCCTTGAAGAAGGAGTTCCCCGACTACGGTCTCACGTAAGTCTTTGTCCCGCGAGGTTTGCTTTTGACACGATACTAATCAATCTGCCAACACAGATACTCTATTGGCGGTCAGATTTCCTTTGATGTCTTCCCCACCGGTTGGGACAAGACCTACTGCCTACAGCACATCGAAGCCGAAAAGGGCATCTCGGGTATCGACTACAAGACTATCCACTTCTTCGGCGACAAGACTTTCGTCGGAGGCAACGATTACGAGATCTACGAAGACCCCCGCACCATTGGGCACTCCGTCGATGGCCCCCAAGATACCATGGACCAGCTGAAGAAGCTGTTTGACTTATGATACGAGATTGGATTGAATGTCAAATAGCCGAAAAGGACATGGATTTGTGATAGCGTTTACATGCGGAGTCTGATTTGGATGTTTTGTACAAACAGTCATAGTCAAAGATCGATCAAAATAGTCCTCTAATTGCATGAAATGAGAATATACTTAACCCTACAATACTATACTAGTCAATGCGGGTAAGGTGGGCACCCGGGGTCGGGAAACTGAACGCGTCGATCTTTCCGATGCTCTTTAGTCATCCCGATCCTTTCAGGCCCCGGAATCTTCCAAGCCTCCCTCTTCTGCATCACTCTTGATCGGCTTGAAGTGCACTTGAGTAAATTATTTGCTTGCCCGCTGTCCTTGACATGGCGCCTCAAAAACATGTCGCGGATGTCCCGCGCAATATCCTTCCCCGCCTGACATGGAACAGCTCCTCTTCGCGTCCATCCGTCACCATCACCCACCATCCCGCGCTTGCGACAAGTCAAAGACGACCACTTCCCCAAGGCTGGAGTCCTTTAAGACGACGGTTTCACTCGAGCACACCTTCCCAGTCTTCCCAGCTTATCTCCCCATCGTCCCGGGATGTCATCTCCGAATATCTTGTTTCCCGAGGAACCTCTATAACCACACCGGCAACGTCCACAACGAAGCTCGGCACCCCGATCCGACACAATGGCGTCTATGTGGCTACATACAATCCCGCTCGTCGCGCCTTTCATGCGACTCCAGCCCGGCCCCGCGATCATCACTTCGATACCCTGAAATTCGTGAAGCGCCTTCAGGCGGAGGGCTTCAGCGAGGAGCAGTCCGTAGCTATGATGCGGGTACTGAATGATATCATTCAAGAGTCAATCCAGAATCTGACAAGGACAATGGTCCTCCGAGAAGGTATGTGAATGCGGCCTCTGTCGCATATGTTCTTTGTACTGCTTGCCGGAGATCTAACGGGAAACGCTTTACTAGACTCGGAGAGATCAACTTATACACAAAAGGTGGATTTTGCCAAACTGCGCTCCGAATTACTCAACGCAGACTCCACTGAGGCACAGTTGACCCGCTCATCACACGAGAAGATCGCGGCAGACCTCGCCAAACTCAACTCACGACTCCGGGATGAGATTGGACGAACACAAGCCTCGGTCCGGTTAGATCTGAACCTAGAGAAGGGTCGGATTCGTGAGGAGGCAAATAGCCAAGAAATGCGTATCAAGGAGACCGAAACGCGTATTGAGCAGGAGGTTGCCGGATTAAGGGAGCGAGTTGAGGCTGTCAAGTTCTCGACGTTGCAGTGGCTTATGTATGGTCCCCGACGTATCTTGTCGACGCGCGAGCTTATGCTGACTTTATTTTCTCTCCAGGGGTGTCTGTACCGGTACCGCGGCCCTTATTCTTGGTGCCTGGCGCTTGTTTATGTGAATTTGTTATAAGAGTCTGCATTGGATATGGAGTGATTGTTTTTGGCTTGCTTTACACAAGACATTTTGATGTCTTACTACTTTTTCTTTTGTACACTATGATCTCTACTCGTCTAGCTGTGCTATGTTGCTACATGTTTAGACAATACCAAGCATTTCTTGGTAAATATCAATGGAAACCATTGGATAATTCAAAGGCATATTCGGCATACAGTACATATGTTCTTATACGTACCGGATTTTCCCTGGCGGGTGGGGCTTTCCTATTTGAGCTGCCACCGCTTTTATGGAGGTGCTCAGGCTCATGCTCACTGAGTAGATGTCAGCACGGGCTCACTTCAGTCACGTGCAGAATGACTGATGCTTAGTGAGTGCCCAGTGATGCTCAGAGTCCAATCAAGAGCAAAAATATACTTACGACTATTAAGATATCTTATAAGCTTATTCTACTAATATGTTTAGGGGATTAATAGAGGGACACCCCTTTGGATGCTGGGACACCTCCCTGCCTGAAAATTAAATCACCGTCTTCTGGATTAGGTGCGATTGTGGATTCTGCCATGCTTTCTGCCTGTGCAAAGCTTTCTGCAATATATTCTGCTACCACTATATGAATACTGGATTATATAGTAGAAAAACATGCATTTTGATCAGAAAAATTCGTACGTTTCTATTGGATTGAGCATTAATATACTCTATATATTGATATTCATCCTTTTCAACCTCGACGCGCGCGTTTTTGGCCCCTTCCACGTCCACAATCACGTCTTAAGACTCGGTGCTGGGAATAGTGCTGGGTATTAGTGCTGGGTATTAGAGCTATAGGTGCTGACAAAAGTGACTTATTTTTACTAGGGGTTTGTATATAAGTTGTAGGTATCTGATGTCGTCCTATAACTAGTGTGGGGGAGTTTAAGACTAAAGCGGTGTAAAAGCTCGAAGACGGTGAGCAAGGCGGTAGGCAAATTTAGGTGTCAAGGCAGAAATATTACTTGATTAAGAAAGCGGTACTGATTCTTCAGGCAGGGGGACTTCCCAGTAACGTATTCGGTAAGCGAGTGGATCATGTAAGCCAGTGGATCAGTAAACCCAACCTACTAATTTCAAATGCATTTATCTCAACCAAAACGCCATTAAATTAAATTTAAAAAAATCAGCATCTATCTGGGCATGTCTCTCTTCTATGTCCTGGCTTCCTACATATTCCACATGCTCGTCCAGCCTGGGGGGGCGGTTTTAAACCTTCCGAAACCTGCTCACGATAGTTGTTGATACGCGCTACTTGGGCCTCAAATGGCTCCGAACGTAGCTCACGAACCTCCTGGACTGAGAGATCCCCTTCGTGGACTATCGTCCTTGTAGATCGAGTTCGCTTTTGCTTTTTCTTCTCGTTTTCAGCGCGTAAATCGCTCACTTCTTTCTCTAGTAATGCGGCGGATTGTATTGTGATCTGGCAGGCTTTTAAAACCTGGTTGATAGCGGAATTGAGCGGGCTCGGGGGGCTTCTTGATCTTGTACGAAGTAATGCTTTGATTGACGAAGCTTGTTTTTGCAATTGTATATAGTTCGAGGGCGTTTTTGGATCCTAATCACTACCCCGGCTAGGTGGGGGGGTAGGGGTAGCAAGCCGAATATTAAGCTTTGAAATCACTCTCTCCGGTGCAAAAGGTATTAAACTAGCAGATTGAAAGCTGTTTTTAATAGTCTCCGATTTAAAAGCCTCCCTTCGTGTAAGGGGGTATGCTTCGAGGAAATCAAGTTTATTAATATGATTTATCCTATTCCGCATTTTGAATTTAACTAGCCGGCCGTACGCACGTTTTAACACTGTAAAACAGCCTATATCTAAAGGCTGTAAAAGGTGAGAGGAATGCGGAGGTATACAGATTGGTATGATTTTATTCTCTTCACAGATTTTATCAAACCTCGGGGTTAAATGACTTCCGTGGCTATCGAGTATTAAAAGCCTATATCCCCCCCTTCGTACACGAAGAAGTAGTAGGAATAAAGAGCTTTTTAAGCTAGCGAAGTCCAATTTCATCAGAGGTCCATCTATTAGGACTAACCTCAAATCGCTAGTCTCCCGGGAGACTATCGAACCAGGATTCAATAAAGACTTTGCCTTTAAAAATCACGCACGGAGGAAGCACCTAGCTAGAAGCATTCGTACACTTAATAACCGTCACCCATTCTCGATTTCTAGGTTGTAAAAGTGCTCGCCGACCGTAGAAATCGCTTCTCGAAATCACTCTCGTAGTAGAAGTTAAGCCTATAGCAAAACCGGTCTTATCGAAGTTATAAACGTCGTCCGGGTCGATCCCAAATTGTAAGATGGTTTTTTTAACAAGATTAAACCACTCCCCTATGATTTTCGGGTCTTCACATTTCGCACGCTTATAGTTATACCGTTTCGAAAACCGAGAGGATAGGAGAGGGTGCCGTTTCACAAAATTATATACCCATTTTTCGCCGACCGAAATAACCGGGGTAGTTCCGCGCTTTTCAAGAAGAAGGTTCGCCATTTCTCGTACTATAGAGGGCCGGGGGGCAGCTCCACGAGAATCTATAGAGAGAATCCATTTTTGAAGAGATTCCTCCTCTATTTCTGTTAATTTATGGTTGTTGGCGCGAGATTCGGAGCGATTTTTGAGGCCGGTAAGGCGGTTCCGTAAGGAAGAGAAAGGCAGGTTAAATCGGCGTGCTGCCTCGCGAATTGAAGAGATTTCTTTATTCTGAAAAGCCTCGATAGCTAATAAGATCCTACCCTCTTGCTCTGCTGAATTGCTAGAGGATCGGGAGCGAATTGGTGGCATAGTGGGTGGTTGAATTAACTAAGTGCTAATTGATGGACGCGTTTTGCGTTGCCTGATCCACTGGCTTACATGATCCACTCGCTTACCGAATACGTTA